>JBBPTC010000844.1:0-10982 GCA_038093955.1 Boletus albobrunnescens
TAAGGTGAAGCTTTATATATATAAAAAAATCAGAATCCTGTAGGTATTCCACATTCTGCTATTCTGCTTGGAAGAGGTGGAACTTCATTTATACTAAACAGGTCAGCATAGGAACATATCTAAAAGGAGTCATAGGACTCCATGCACAGCCATTCTCCTATCTGGGAGGATAGACAAGACATTTGGGTTGTGAAAGAGACCCATGAGGAGAGTAAAGGCATTTGTATCAAGAGGTTAATATAAGATAAAGAGAAAATGGCATGCCAAGAGTCATCCCAAGTGGGGGTCCATTTGGAAGCATAGTGGAAAGAAGAAAAAGAGGTAGACACGTCCCAAGACCTACCTGTTAACTATAACATTACCCCCGTTCACATTCCAAGACACTGTCTTGGTTTTTAATTGAATTCCTCCCCTTCATTGACAATATAGTCTATAAGGTTGAATGAAGGGTCATCTTGAAAGGGGCATTCTCCTAGGTCATGGCTGTATTCCCTGCAAGAATGGCAGATCCTTCTCAGGCAGCGGTATTGTAAGTGACCCAGTGTGGTGTAGCAATAGATTGGGTAGACATAGTAGGGACAGTCTGGGCAGAGATGGCTACAGCAGTTACACATGAAGCACTGCAGTTGGCGCCTGGGGTAAGGCAAAGCCAAGGGGAGGCAGTCAATGTTGATCAGGTTGGTTTCAGTACCCAAGTCAATAAACATTGCTTGCAACAACGATGCACCAGAATGGGTTCATTCTGGTGTAGTTCATATCTGATGGGAGGAGGCAAGACCTCCCCTAAGAAGTACTATCCTGGGCCTCTGATGGTGGGGGTGAGAGGATGTTAGAGTGACTGGTTGGGGGTGAATGGGAAAAGAGTCTGGAGAAGATGTTCTAGCTAGGACAAGAAGTATGGTGGAGAGAAAGGCCAGGACGTCTTTGTCAGAGACAGAAGGCTGGGGGCAAACTCCTCCAGTAGTTCCTTAAATATCATTGGTCATGGCTCCAGCAGAATCAAGGTCGATGCATGAATCAGCTAGGAATAGTAAAGTAAGAGCAGTGGGTTCAGAATAGAAAGTGGATTCATTAGAGGGGGAGTTCCCAGTTGTCTATGTTCCAGGAGTCCATGTTCCAGAAGTCCACAGCAGGATCATCTGAGAGGTAGTAGAGATGGTCATAGAAGGGAAGAGCATTGAATATGGGGCAGAGTATAAGGAAGATGAGAAGGTGGTGTTATGCTTGGCCTGGGTAAGGATGAGCATAGCCTAGGATAGTCGAAGGTCGAGGAGTGATGCTATGATAATATTGTAGGTTGGGACTGGAATTGACATCATGGTAGTATCATGAGTCTGGACAGAAACAACATTGTGGTAATATCACAAGTTGAAGTTAGGAATAACATTGTGCAGTATACCACAAGTTGAGCAGGAGAGAACAGTGGAGTTCCATTCATACAAGTAAGCATTGAGTCAATAGTCTCAATGACAACTAGACTCAAAGTGCAGTGAAGACTTGTAATGGAGGAGGTGAGATTTCAAAGGGAAAAGGGATGTTATTGGACTCCTACTAGATTACAGGGCATATACCTAGGAGATAAAAGCTAAGGTACTATGGTATGATTGCGGGGGTTTATATAGATATACCAATGTGCACGGACCAGGACAAGAAAGGGAATTCTACAGGAAGAAGTCTGAATAAGTGACTGCAGAATGGAAGGTCATGGAATGACAAAGAACAATGTTGTACATGTGATCAGAGATAAGAAGATAAGAGATTTGGGACTTAGTGGGTGACATGGCTAAGTGGTGCAGAATAGTCCGAGATGAGTAGAGGTTAGCATAGCTAGTTGACGAGAACTAGTTGAGACAAAAGAAAAAAATAAATTGTAACAGGTGGGGAAGATTGTTGAAAATTCTTCCTATATCATGTTGGTCCAAGGCATTGAGGATGTCTAGTTTTACTCCCAGGTGGTTGTCCCTAAGGTATTGAAGTACCCTCCTGGTCCTGTCTTGGAGTTCTTTCTTGGTGGTTGTATGAATTAGAAGGTCATCCATATAGATGAGGATCCATTCCTCATTCTTTGTTCATTGGAAGATCCAGTCCATGAACACTTGGAAGGTTGCAGGAGAGTAATATATTCTGAAGAATATGACTGTTGGCTGAAAGAGGCCAAAGGGGGTAATGAACATAGCTTTCCAGAGATTCTTTTTCTTAATGCAAATATTGTTATACCCCCATTGAATATCTAGTTTGGTGAAGTACTTGGCTCCCTTCAATTGGTTCATGAGATCCATAATGAATGGGAGCAAATAGACAATTTTTATGGTATGTTTATTGAGGGATTGGTAATCTTGACAGGGACAAAGGGACCTGTCTTTCTTTGGTATGAAGAAAAATGGAGAAGCTTGGGAGGAGTTTAACAAAGTGATTTTTCCAGCAGCTAAATGTTCTTTTATGAACTCTTTGCAAGCTTCTTGCTTCTTTGGGTTGGGAGGATAGGCTTTTGCTACTTTTGGGATGAAGCTTGGGTCAAAATCTATCCCATGGTTGAATTGTCTGTTTGGTAGAAGTGGTCCTCCTTCTTTCTTTGTGAAGTGTTACACTTGGCCTGGGTAAGGACAAGCATAGCCTAGAATTGGTTGAAGGTCGAGGAGTAACACTATGGTGATATCGTAGGTCGAGACTGGGGTTGATGTTGTGGTGATGTCACAAGTTGGGACTGGAATAGATGTTGTGGTGATATCATGAGTCAAGACTGGGGTGACATCATGCAGTAATGTTACAAGTCATTCAAGGAAGAACAGTGGTATTCTGTTCATACAAGTAAGCATTGAGTTGATAGTCTCAATGACGACTAGATCAAGAACACTGCTCAAAGTGCAGTGAAGACTTGTAATGAGGAGGTGAGACTTCGAAAGCAAAGGGGTTTATTAGACTTGGATTAGATTACAAGATGTACATCTAGGAGATTGAAGCTAAGAAAGTACAGCATGATTGCAAGGGTTTATATAATAGTGCCAACATGCATGGACTAGGATATAAAAGGAAATTCCATAGTGAGAAGTCTGAATAAGCAGCTGTGGAATAGAAGGTCATAGAACAATGTTATACATGTGACCAAAGATAAGAAGATAAGGAACTTGGAACTTAGCTTGTGGCATGGCTAAATGGTGTGGAATTGTTTGAGACAAGACAAGGTTATCATAGTTAGTCAGCAAGGACTATTCAAGACAATAGAAAAGAAATTGTAATGTTACCCTCCTGTTATATTCCAAACTCCTATTGGAACTACTTTTCAAAGATCTAAATAAGCTCCTTCCAGAGATCCAGTAATGTTGGCCCAGGCGGTGGAGTTATATTCATCGTTATAGTTAGGAGGTGAGGGGGATCTCAGCAGAGAGGAAGGACAAGGGACAGGGTGACAGAGTTTATCGTGTTCGAGGATAAGACGGAGGGGGAACCAGAATGGGTTCCACAAAGTTTACAGATCTGGTATCACAACCAGAGAATGAGGATGATATCCAAGAGGATTGGTTATGACAAGATGAGGAGAATGTGATAGGAGAGGTTGGAGCAGCAGGGGTGGACCTTCTCTTGAGCAGGCAAGTGGCCTGAAAATGGCCTGGTACAAATCAAAGATAAAGGAGATAGCAATAGAAGCAGCAATCATGTTGGAAGTGACCCAACCAGTGACAATGGTAGCACACTTCGGCGAATCAAGGGTGATTAGACAGGATTGCTACATTTCCATCTCCTCCAGTCTAGTAATGGTCAACCTGCTCCACATAAGCGAGTTCAGCAGGTTCCAAGGCAGATGATGATGCGGACAGGGTTGATGGAACAGTGGGGGCATGAGAGGAGGAGAGAGGAATGAATGGAGGATGCTCTTGTTCATTGAGCTCTCTCAAGTAGCAGTTGAGGTCTTCAAGGAAATTGAAGAAACCCATCTGATGCAGGAGGATATTTATCAAGTTATTTAGCTGACAAATGACATCTCTGATAACAGTTTTCAAAAAGTCAAATTGCACATCGGAGGAGTTCTAGCCAGCTGACTTGGTGGGCTGCTAAGTAAACAGCAAGAAGGGGGAACCCCATGTTGAGGTGGGCATTGATGAGTCCCTAAAATAGGAATGGAGGCAATAGACTTGGTTGTCATCTGGGAAATCTTCAACCAGATGGTGGACAAAGAGTGGGATATTTACTAATATGACAGGGATAGTAGGAGCATGGACGAATATCTGAGGGGATGATATGGTAGCTGGGGAGACAGGGGGGAGGTCTTCTTCGGCAGCAAGAGTAGTTCTGCTAGGAGGCAGAGGGATGGTAATAGAAGATGTAACTAGGACAGTGTCAGAGGAAAAGAAAAAAGACTCATAAAGATTAGACATAGAGAACATTGTTTTCAGTGATGGTTTTTGTTTTTGGTAGTGGTTCGAGAGGAAGAGGACAAGGAAGGAAAGGTGGACAGGTGACATTTTTTATATTCTTCAACTTTACATTTTTGGAGTCCCACTCAGGAACCCAAGAATCTTCTTTGGCTAAATATTCTTTCCATCAGATCAGAAAGAAGTGGGAAGATGGAGTTCCATGGTGGCATAATATCTGCTCAATTTTGTATTCTTCTTTGCCATCAATTAGGTCAGGAGGTAACACAGAAAAATTCTTTCTGTGCACAGTGTTTTTGCAATAGGATGATAAGAGGGAAGCATGGAATATGGGGTGAATTTTCCATGTCTGTGGAAGTCAGAGTTGGTATGTAATGGGCGATAAGACCTTCATGATGGTAAAGGGTCCTTTGTGTTTTGGAGCAAGTTTAGAGTGGACTATGTGGCATTTCAGATTGCGGGCTTCTAGCCATACTTTATCACCTTTCTGAAATGGGAAGAAGGGTTTGCAAGAACAAGAGGCCATGACTTGCCTAGCAAGTTCATGTGCAGCAAGGGCTTCATTTCAAGCAGCAGTGAGGGATTTTATCCATTCTTCAATGGTGGGGAGGTTGGATGAGACAATAACATCAGGAAGGGCATGGAGTTTATATTTCATCATCAGGAAGAATGAGGATTTGCTGGTGATGGAGTAAGGACAGTAATTGTGGATGAATTCTACATGGGTGATAGAATCAGACCATGTGGTAGGATTGTTTCTGCAGTAGATGTGCAGATAGATCTCAATTTCCTGATTAACCCGTTTGGTTTCACTATCAGTCTAAGGGTGGTAGGCCATGGAGAGGGAGAGATCATATCCAAGGATTCTCCCAAGTTCTTTAGCAAAGGCAGAGGTGAATTGGGGACCTCTGTTGGAGATGATTTTATCATAGAGGCCGAATCATGAGTAGACTTTCATGAAAAAGAGTGATGCTACTCCTTCAGCAGTGTAGGTTTTCTTTGTAGGGCAGAAAATCACCCCCTTAGTAAGCCCTTGGTTGACCATGACCAAGAGAGAATCAAAGCCAGCAGATGGGGGAAGGTCAGTGATGAGATCATAGGAGATCTGCTGGAAGGACCAAGTGGCTGATGAGTGAATAGGAAGAAGAGGGGGAAAGGTCGGATGGGTGTTCACTTTGTTTTGCTGGCAGATGGCACAGCCAGAGACAAAGGAACAGACATTGGAGGCGAGGTAAGACCACCAGTAGTCAGCAGAAACAAGCTGACATGTTTTCAAAAAGCCAGGGTGGCTGGCAGAAGGGTGATAATGGCAATGAGTGATGGAACAATGGAGGCCCTTGGTGAGAGAGATATAGACATGGTTCTGATAGAGGAGGATATCATCATGAAGTTGCCAGTTGGAGAGGCAGGAACGGAAGGGAGTGGGGAGGTTCTTGTCAAGGGACTGGAGGACAGAGAGATAGAGGTTGTCCTTCTTCGATTCCTCTTCAATAATGCTGGCAATGGTGGAATCAATCATTTTGATGAAGAGAGAGGGGGGGAGGAGGATAGTCCCTTGGTTGTCATCTTTGGAAGAAGGGAGGAGATCTAGATGACAAGAAAGAGCATCAGAGGTGGCAAGGTCTTTGCTAGGAATATGAGTGATCTTGAGATTGAAATCTGCAAGATCAAGAAGCCAGCATGCTTGACAATGGTTCAAGTGCTAGGCGGAATGGAAGTAGGTCAAGTTTCTGTGGTTAGTAAAGACTTGAACAGGGAAAGCAGAGTCAAGAAGGTAGTGGTGCCATGCTTTGAGGGAGTAGAGGATCACAAGGAGTTTACAATCATAGATGTCATAGTTTCTCTCTGCAGGGGAAAATGATTCAGAGAGATAGAAGCAAGGATGCCACTCACCATTGGCATCAGTTTGAAGCAAAATAGCTAGAGGCATACTTTGAGGCATCTGTGGTGATGATGAATGGTGCAGAGACATTTGGAAAGTGGAGGACAGGTTGTGCAAGAAAGAGGGCTTTGAGATGATCAAAAGCACTCTAAAACGACCAACTCACTTAAGAGCTAGTTGTTTGGGTTGGAAAGAGTACTAGATGTGAGCCAAGCACTAGCTGTTGTTGGGAAAACTCCAGGAGGACAAGACTGCCATCTCCTGGTGATTTATTGTGCTTTATATACTGTAGCTACATGTGCACAGACCGTGCTATGCTTATCTCTACTTACTATACAAAGGTATGAGCTGGAATGACTGGGTATGACATGTGTCTAGGCTGTGTGCATGTGGATTGGGTGTGGCAAGTCATGAGTGGACGATAGGGATTATGAGGCGAATATATGTGTGACTAGGTGAAACATGTGTAGATATGTGAAGAGGTGACATGGTGAAGGTGTGAAGAGTGAACATGTGAAGCCATGATATTGTGAAGATGTGAAGTTGTGAAGACATGAAGATGTGACTGAGGTTGATTAGGATAAGATGATTAGGAAAAGTGTAGTGAACTTTGGTAGTGAAATAGTTATCAACCTAAGATAAGCAATTGAGGACGAGAAAAAATAGGGAAAAATAGGGGAAAAATAGGGCATGTGTAACACTACCTCCCTGCTAAGATCAAACATCCTGGTTGATCCTAGGTGTGGTTAAGCATCGGAGAAATGTCCTCAATATAATTAGGATTAGCTGTTCAAGAATCATCTACATATTCCCAAGTGTGATATGCAGGAACATGGTCATCGGGTTCAGTATCCAGCTGAGGCAGATCTTCATCATCATAGGGTAAGTGGGAATCCTCAGGGGTAACATCTGCAGGACCCCATACTTCATTGGTACCATATGTTGTAAAGACTTCACTGTTATCATGATAAATAGTGTTCCAATGTATGAGATCCCAAGGCCAAGTGGGCTCATCAGTAAGCATATTATCACACCACCAGTGGATGAAAGGGTTGCCAGCATTGTCAATCCAACCATCAGCATGCTGCTAAGGAGGAGGCATATAATAGGGGTTATATCTGGTAATAGCTTCATCAAAGATAGTGGACCAGGGAAAGGTGCATGGAAGTGGTGTGACATATCTGAGACATCCATAGGGGAATTCATAAGTCATCCATGTGTAGAAGAGGGCAAGGAACAAGTCAGGGAGACATGGATTAGATGTTATGTATTAGTAAAGTATATAGAGCATGAAGAAAGAGTTAGAAGCAAGAGCGAAGAAGTTGTTAACATTGTTCAAGTGGGCCATTTGTATCTGTGGTGTGTGAGGACTCAAGGGGATGAGAGGAGGGGGTGAAGCATTCAAGGCTTTATATCTTTCTCTTCTTGACAGTGTCACCATGAGGTGTACTTGAGTTAGAACACGAGTCATAGCATGAGTCAACGTCTAGGCAGTCTAGAGGGAGTCTATCCCTTGGGACTTCTACTATTGGACAACCACAATATTTGAATAGGGAAATCAAGGGTGGTCATGTGGAGCCAGCGAGGTGCATTCAGATGCGACTTGTAAAAGTCAACAATTGACTTCTATGAATGAGTCAAGTTGGATTCCAGTTCCCAAGTTCATTCTTCATCGGAATATCCCTGCCAATGAACAAGGAATTCTAATCTATTGGCTTTCCAGCATGCATCCACTATGTAATCAACTAGCCATTTGGTTTTCCAATCTTTAGTAACTAGCACTGGTCCTGGCTTGTCGATTGGTTGGCCTGGAAGGCATTCTTTGTAGGGTTTTACTCTAGATATATTCACTACTGGATGAATTTGCATAGATTTTGGTAAACAAAGCTTGATGGCGTTGTTGCTGATCAATTACATAATAACATAAGATCCTAGCCATCATTCTGATAGCTTGCGAGAAGCTTGTATCAATTTCAAATTTTCTGTAGAGAGCCAAACTTTATCACCAATGACATAATCGGGTGCCTTAGATCTATGTTTATCGGCTTGTTCTTTCATATGGTGTTGAGCTTTCTCTAGGTTGGCTCGAGTTTGCTCTATAGTATCCTGAATATCTTTCACAAATTGTTCCACAGTGGGAGCTTTGGTAGAGCATTGCTCAAAACCTAAGCAAGGCTGATAAGTATGAGTTACTTCAAACAGAGATTTCCGAGTAGATTGTTGTTGCTTTGAGTTATATGAGAATTGTGCAAGGGGCAACCAATCAACCCATTCGTCTTGTTTTTTGCAAGTGAATAAGCAAAGATATTGTTGGAGATCTCTATTCATTCACTCTGTTTGTCCATCAGTTTGGGGATGGAAGGCGGTGGATACTTTAGATTGAATCCCTAATCTATGGCATAAGTCTTTCATCATCATCTGAGAGGCAAATTGAGGGCCTCGATCGGAAATAATGGTAGATGGGAGCCCATGGTGTTTTCATACATGGTCTAGATAAAGACAAACTGTATTCAAAGTGGATATTGCTTTTACACAGGGGATGAATTCGACTTCTTTAGAGAATCGATTGACAACCACTAAGATTGAGTCAATTGATAGGGGTAGATCTGTAATGAAATCAACAGATATATCCTTCCATGGTTTGTCTGGAATCGGTAATGGTTGTAATTTTCTGGCAGGAGCAATGTTTTGTTTTTTTGAATCTAGCACAGTGATCATATCTTGAAACATAATCTTTCACTAGTGTTGACATTCCTGGCCAAAAATAACTGCACAAGATAAGTTCTAATGTTTTCTCTGCACTGGGGTGTCCAGCAATAGGGGTGTTATAATGTAATCGTATAACCTCCATTCAAAGATCATGAACATTGGGCACAAAGATCTTTCCATTTTCGTCTGCTAGCAAATCTTGCTGCTCCATACAGACTTTGTTATTGGTACATAGCTTTGTTATTTCTTTTTCTTTTAATCTCCAAGTAGCATTTTTGATCTTTTCTTTAATGGTATCAGAATCTGTTTCTATAATGACTGTGTTTCTGATTTTCTCTGGTGGCATGACTAATACACTTTTATTATTGGCATCCATGCCAGTGGTATGGTCTTCTTGTTGGGACAAGGCATTGGCTTTTCCCATTTGAGCTCCGGCTTTATGGATCCATTTGAAGTTAAACCTAGATAAATATTGAGCCCATCAGGCTTGTTTGCGATTTAGATCTTGTCTTTGCATGAACCATTGGAGATTGGCGTGATCATCCCAAATTTCAAATTCAGATTGAGTACCTTCTAGGTAGTGCCTTCACTGTTCAAGACTTCAGATAATGCTAAGCATTTCTTTATTGGCTATAGGATAATTTCGTTCTTCTGGGCTCATAGAGTGCAAAGAGTATGCAACTGGATACCATTTGCCATCTAATTCTATTGAGAGCATGGCTCCTGTGGCAAAATCAGAGGCATTAGTTTCTAAGTAAAATTGTTTATCTATATCAGGAAATGTGAGAATAGGGGCAAAAGTGAAGCGATGTTTGAGAGTATCAAACACTGTTTGCTGAGCTTTGGCCCAAATAAAGGGATATTCTTTCTTTGTAAGATCATTGAGAGGATGAGCGACTTGTGCATAGCCTTCTATGAATTGATGGTAAAAGTTGGCAAGTCCTAGGAAGCTTTGAACCTGTCAAACAGTAGTGGGTGTAGGCCATTCTAGAACAGCTTTAACTTTGTCATCATCCATTTTAATTCCTGATGGAGTGATGATCATTCCTAAGAACTCTACTTTTTTAACTCAGAAATGACATTTCTCTGGTTTGATAAAGAGGTCATTTTTCTTCAAGTTGACTGAGTACCTCAAGCATGATTTTGTCATGTTCTTTATAATCATTAGTTTTGATGAAGATCATAAGGTCATCTATATAGACAACACACACATCATGCATATCAGCGAAGATTTCATTCATCATGGTTTGGAAAGTGGCTGGTGAATTGCATAATCCAAAGAACATTACTAGAGGTTTGAAGGCACCTCAATGGCATACAAAAGTGGCTTTCCATTCATCTCCTTCTTTGATTCAGATATTGTTATATTCCCATTGGAGATCCATCTTGGTAAATAACTTAGATCCTTTAAGCTTGTCAACAAGCTGAGAGATAAGCAGCAATGGATAGTTATTTTTCACAGTGTATTCATTTAGATATGGGTAATCTTGTACCATTCACTTTCGTCCATCTTTCTTTGGAACAAAGAATACCAAGGATGTTTGAGGAGATTTAGAAGGGCAAATATATCCTTTTTGCAACTGATCATCTATGAAATCAATCACTTCCTATTATTCTATAGGGGAGAGAGGAATTAGTCAACCTTTCTTTGGGATAAAGGTGTCTTTCAATTCTATTGCATGATCCCATGGTTTTTGTACAGGCATGCATTCTGATTCTGTTTTAGAGAATATCTTTAGGAATTTATGATATTCCTTTGGTACGAGTTCTTTGGGTTTCTTTTCTTTATTCATGAGATCAGCCAATTGTTGGTCAACCTTCTGTCCTACATAGATTTCATTAAAAACATTCTGACTATCACGTTCTTCAAACTCATATTGTTGGAAGAATGGGTGTTGACCTGCATGTATTTCATTCATGCGGAGTCATGGAGTGTCTATCCTTCCATTCTGGAGCAGATAGAACTCATAATACCCATACCAGACTCTCAAGTATATAGCAATCTTGAAGTGTCTGCAAAT
>JBBPTC010000845.1:0-10963 GCA_038093955.1 Boletus albobrunnescens
CGGTACAAGTTTTCTTAGTTGGGTAGAGAATCACCCCCTTAGTAAGCCCTTGGTCAACCATAACCAAGAGAGAGTCGAAACCAGCAGATGGAGGAAGATCGGTGATGAGGTTGCAAGAGATCTGCTGGAAGGGCTGAGAGGTGGTTGAGGAGATAGGGAGGAGTAGGGGCAATGTCAGATGGGTGTTCACATTGTTTTGCTGGCAGACGGTGCAGCCAGAAACAAAGGAATGGACATTGGAGGCAAGGCGAGACCACCAGTAGTCGGCAGAGACAAGTTGTTGTGTTTTCAAGAAGTTGGGGTGGCCGGTGGAAGGGTGATTGTGGCAATGAGAGACAATGGAATGGTGAAGGCCCTCGGCAGGAGGGATGTAGACACAGTTTTGATACAGGAGAATGCCATTGTGAAGTTGCCAGTTAGAGAGTTGGGAGCAGAAAGAAGCAGGAAGACCCTTGTCAAGGAATTGGAGAATGGATAGGTAAAGGTTGTCCTTCTTGGATTTATCTTTGATGATGCTAGTGATGGTAGAGTTGATCATCTTGATAAAGAGAGAGGGGGGAAGGAGGACAGTCTCTTGGTTGTCGTCATTGAAAATAGGAAGGAGATCCAGGCGACAAGAAAGAGCATTAGGAGTGGCAAGATCTTTGCCAAAAACATGAGTGATCTTGAGATTGAAATCTGCAAGATTCAGGAGCCAGGGGGCCTGACGACGGTTCAGGTGCTGGGTGGAACAGCAGTAAGTGAGATTTTTATAGTCAGTAAAGACCTGGACAGGAAAAGCAGAGCCAAGAAGATAGTGGTGTCACACTTTAAGAGCATGGAGGATTGCAAGATGTTTGTGATTGTAGATATCATAGTTTCTCTTTGTGGAGGAAAACAATTCAGAGAGATATGAATAGGAGTGCCACTTGCCATTGATATTGGTTTGGAGCAGGACAGCTTTGGAGGCGTATTTGAAGGCATATGTGGTGATGGTGAATGGTGCTGAGACATCAGAAAAGTGGAGGACAGGTTGTACAAGGAAGAGGGCTTTGAGGCGATCAAAAGCACTCTGACAGGAAGAGGATCAGGTCCAGGCCTGGGATTTCTTAGTGAGATTGATAAGGGGGCATGTGACAGTAGAGTAGTTTGGGATGAAGTGGTGATAAAAGTTAGTGAAGCCAAGGAAAGAGTGTATGTTCTTGACTTTTTCTAGGATAGGCCACTTGGCAATACCATTGAGTTTAATAGGGTCCATGGCAATCTCACCAGGACGGATGATCATACCAAGGTATTCAACTTCCTTGGTGGTGAAATTGCACTTTGAGAGTTTCAAGTGCAGGTCAAGTTTTTGCATCCTTTGAAGAACACATTTTGTTTGTTCTTCGTGGGTTGCTTGGTCTGAAGAGAAGATAAGGAGGTCGTCCATGTAAATGACAAGCCATCCTTCGGCAATCATGTCTCAGAACGAATCATTCATGAAATGTTGAAAAGTGGTAGGAGAATTCATGAGACCAAAGAACATGACTATGGGTTCAAAGAGACTGCGATGTGTGATGAAGGCTTTCCATTGGTGTCTGTCTTTGATGTGGACATTGTTTTAACCCCATCTAATGTTAAACTTGGTGAACACTTTAGCATCCTTGAGTTTGTCAATGAGGTTGGAGATTAGAGAAAGAGGGTAAGCGTCGCAGATGGTATGTTCATTGAGATAGCAGTAGTCTTGGCAGGAATGAAGACTGCCATCTTTCTTTTTGACAAAAAAGAAGGGAGACACTTGCAGAGAGTTGGAAGGATAGATCTTCCCAAAAGCAAGATTTTCATTGATGAAAGCATCTGTCACTTCCTTTTCTTCAGGGGCAAGGGGATAGATTTTCCTGATCTTTGGCTTAAATAAATCATCGAGGTTGATTTCATGATCGTAAGGTCAGGACAGAGGGATGTGGTCAGTAGCTTCCTTAGATAAGATGGAAGCATACTCTTGGTATTCGGGAGGAAGGATGGTTTTCTTCTTATTTTTATCAGCCTCTCTAGCTAGCTCCATGGCAGAGGTTAGCTTGGCGATGACAGGGGAGCCTAGAGGGGCAAAACAGGAGCCGAATCATATGATCTGGTGGCAGGTGTATACGTTGCAGGCCCTTTGAATGTATTCGTTCTCAGACTCATATCTGATGAACTTTTCAAGGTGATCAGCATTGGCGGCTCTGATCATGGTGTGTTGAGGAGGGGGGCAACATTGATTTAGGAGGGTGTCGTTGGATAGGGTGTTGGAGGCATAGGATTGATAAAGTCCTTTGGATTCATCTGCAGATTCATTAATCATAAGGGTGTTTGATTTCCAGTCAACAAAGGGATTGGCTTTCTTTAGCTAGGGGAGTCCAAGGATGACATTCTCAGTTCCACAATCCATGACATAGAAGGTCATCTTTTGGGCTATTCCTTCAATGTTAAGGTAAAGGTCAGAAGTGAAACAAATCTGACCTTTCTTGTTTATTGTCTGGTCAATGTTTTGGATAGAGATTGGTTTCAGTAAATGAGAGGTGGGTAGTCGGCGTTTTCGGACAAATCTGAAGTCGATGCAGGAGATATCAGCACCACTATCGACTAGGGTACAGGTGTCAACGACTTTCATAATGTATAAGGGGTCAATCACTTGTATTGGTATCTGAAAAAATTTGGTTTTCGAGGATACAAGTATAGGAGTGCATGTAAGATAGGAGGAGGAGGATATTTGTGTTGATAGAGGCCTCTGTTCTAAAAATCCCATTTGAATTGGACATGTCCTACTGTGTCCTCTTCATCATCGCAGTTCTCCAACCTTGGGAGGTCTTTTTCGTCTTTCTTTGCCTTTTGGACCTTCCTTTCGGTTTTCCTCAGCTTTATAAATTTGACTTTGCAGTCATATGAGGTATGTCCTTTTTGGTAACATCTGAAACATCATCCTTCTTTGGTGAATTGTACTCATTTGTCTGAGGTAAGCTTTGTTTTTGACATTGGAAGGCAAACGACATCAATGTCCATTGCATTAGGATTCTTCTCTTTGGCATGGGTGGTAGAGAAGAAGTGGGGGGTCAAAGAGGGGTTTCTGTGCATTGCACGGATGAGGTTGGACTGGTTGGCACCTTGTTTGAAGACCAAGGCCTTTTTGTACCAATCAGTAACTTTTGTTGATATGACAGGAGACGATGTTGCAGTAATATCACAAGTCAAGGTCAGGAATGACGTTGTGCAGTAATGTCATGAGTCGAGCAAGAGAGAATGGAATTTCATTCATACAAGTAAGCATTGAGTCAATAGTCTCAATGATGACTAGATCAAGAACACCACTCAAAGTGCAGTGAAGACTTGTAATGAGAAGGTGAGACTTCGAAGAGAAAAGAGATGTTGTTATTAGACTCCAACTAGGTTATAGGATATACACCTAGGATGAAGAGAAGCCATGGTACATGTATATGATAATATGGCAATGCAGGGATTAAGAAAGTATCAAGAAGAGAGATTAGATGCGAGTACAAGGTAAGAGTATTATAATTGAAATGAATGGTTCGAGAAAGGCTTACTAGTTATAAGAAAAGCTGGTAAGTGTGAAAGGGAAACAAGTATTAGTGATATTGTGAAGCAGATGAGCAATATCATCAAAAGTCAAGTAACAGTAGGCAAGAGCAAAGCGTACAAAAGAGAAAAGAATGAATCGTAACACTTCCTAGATGTCTTCAACAATAGAAGGACATTCCAGTCCTTCTGGCTGTTGGAAGTCTCGGAAATGATCCCTTCTAAGACAAGTTGGTAGTTTAGGGATATTTCGGTCCTCTTGTATGTTCTAAAGATCCTGGGCATGTACCCATCCAGGATTGAGGTGGCAGGATTTCTTTAATCCTACCATTGACTTCTTTAGTTCTTTTTCTATTTTCTTCAATTTTATCCTAGTTTATTGTCCTTGTGAACAGCCAGCAAGAGGTAGAGATTCTAGTCATTTCTCCATGGCCTAGTTTATTGACGTGGTGGTCTGAGTGCTTTCCATTTTTTGAGCATGGTCAGCGAGTGTTACAGTTATCAGATAAGCCCTGGGACTTATCAGACTCCTTTGTAATGTTATGGTTATTGAGTAAGCCCTGGGACTTATCAGACTTCTTTTCTTCTTTTCACCATGCTTCCAAATGGGCCCCCACTTGGGATTGCCCATGGGCCTCTATTTTTTCTTAGTATTATTCCGATCTCTTCTTTCTTCACAGACGTCTCATCTCTCCTCATGGGTTTCTCTTACAACCCAAATGTCTTGTCTTCTACCCAGAGGTGGTATGGCTGTGTATGGAGCCCCATGGCTTCTTTTGGACAATACCAATGCTGATCTGTTTAGTATAAATGGAGTTCTGCTTCTTTTGAGTGGAATAGGTGGAATGTGGAACACCTTCGGGATTCCGCTTCCCTTTGTAGATATGGAGCCCTGCCTCCATATACCCTTTCTTGACACACAGCAACACCCATAACTATATATATACCAGATGCCCATGTACTACAGCCTTAAGCTAGTTCTACGCAATCTAGTGTAGTTTTTACATGATCTTCAGAAGGCCTTGAGAAGTGACCTTGTGTCTGCTCAAGCTCCTCTTAGTCAGAAGTGTCCAACATGACTGCTGACTCTTTGAAACCCTCAAAATTATTGGAACTATGCTTTTATGTTACAAAAGAACTAGCTTTTCCCCATATCCCTACCACTGAGTAGAGGGTAACCATATCCCATCATGTCTCGCTGATACAGACTCACAGACTCCACATCACCATCTCCCTCCTGGTTTGCTCTCCCTGATCTCTCCAGCCTACATCAACAGTATCCTTGGTTTGCCTATAAACCTGACAAATATTCTGATGAGGAATACCATCATCAATATAAGGAACGCCAACTTGTACTAGCAAGAGAGAACAGGAAACAGGAAAAACTCTCAGACTTCCTTCCAGAGTTTTTTCCAGAGAATCCCACAGAAACCCTGGGATCGCCAGTCAGAGCAGAAGAAGAAGAACAAGTTCTACTACAAATGGGAGAAGAAGAAGAAGAAATGCCAGGAGAAATCAAAGTAGGACTTCCAAAGAACTGGAAGATGCAAACAGATGGCTCTTAGCCATGAAGGTATACTTCCAGATCAACCAAACCCTTTTCACCGATGTCACCAAATCACTCACTCTTCTAAATAAGATGAGCAAAGGAAGAGGAAGATCTTTTGCAGAAGGATGGCTAATGAAATTAGTCAATAATCAGGTACCTGCCAAAGAGAAGACATTCAAAATCATTACAGAGTGCTTTGCACAAACTTTTGCACCATATGATATGGCAGCAAAGGCAAGAATTTAACTGGCCCAACTAAAGCAAGGAAAGAAGGGAAACTTCAAGTCCTTTATCTCAACCTTCCTGCTTCTATCCGAAAAATGCGAAATCACAGACAAAAAAGCCCTAATCGAATGGTTTGTCTGAGGAGTACACCCTTCCCTCACTAAAATGGTCCTCTGATGTGAAACCCTTCCCACTATCCTGAAGGAATGGATAGACAAGGCCACTTTGTTCAACCAACAACTCCATTGCATTGAGGATCTGGAAAGAGGAAGGGAATATATTCCCTCCTATAACTCTAAGAAAAGAGGAGACCCAAATGCCATGGATGTGGATACAGTCTACCTAACCCCTGCCCAGAGGAGCGAACACATCAAAAGCCAACAAATGCTTCATCTGCCATAAGATAGGGTGTAGGTCTACCAACCACACCTCAAACTACAGAAAAGGAGGAAGTGATCAAGAAAGGAGATTCTCCAGGGAAAGAATGCCAAACTGCCCCCAAGAAAAGACTAGGGGAGCATTCATTAAAGGAGAATTATAGGAATATCTCTCTGCCCTAGGGAGAGAGAATCTACAAGCAGCCATGAAAATCCTAAAGACTGTCTTCGACGAAACAAAGGAGGAAGACAACGAAGAGGACAGGCCTATCACCAAAATCAAAATAGATCTGGCAAATAAATACTCAGCCCTCTCTTGGAAGGAGGAGGAGGAAGAAGAATGCCCAAATGAAGGAACAGCTCTTCTTTGAAAATGCTACACCAAGGAAAGCCCTCTCCACAAAGGACTAAAGATCGCAAGGGACTGGAGGGCCAAGAACAAGGATTTTTAGCAGGGAAGAATGAGTTGATGTCATCTCTTCCCTTTCACTCTCTTAAGATCTCTCTTGTTTTTGTATCTGATGCACAAAGTATGTCAATGAATATTCCTATTCAACTTTGTGCACCAGGAACAAAAACAAAAATTGTTGACACACAAGCCCTTATAGACAGTGAAGCAACTGGATGTTTCATTGATTGGGCCATGGTAGAAGCATACCAGCTACCAACCACCAGATTGAAGAAACCCCTAAAAGCCACAAATGCCAATGGAACTGCAAACCATAATGGTCTAATACAGAAGAAGACTTCTCACCTTATAACAATTGGGAAATAACAAGAGTTACAAGATTTTCTTGTAATTAACTGTGGAAAAGATGACATCATCTTAGGACTGCCCTGGCTTTGAAAAACAAACCCCACTATAGATTGGTCAAAGGGGGAAATTTACATCCCCAATCACTCTATAGAACAAAGATGTCAATCAGAGAAAGAGTACATTTATGTCACCAAATTAAATAACCACTTTTGGAGAAAGAATGTAGATCAAAAACATTACCAATCCACGAAGGAAATACGAATCAAGAAAACCACCATCTTTATAACAATCGCTCAAGACGTCCAAAAGAGAGATGTGGTGGTCCCATTAGAATATCAGGAATATATGGACATCTTCACAAAGAAGGAGGGAGGACCTCTGCCTCCAACATGGCAATTTGATCATAAAATAGACCTCTGAAATGACCAACTCACTTAAGAGCTAGTTGTTTGGGTTGGAAAGAGTACTAGATGTGAGCCAAGCACTAGCTGTTGTTGGGAAAACTCCAGGAGGACAAGACTGCCATCTCCTGGTGATTTATTGGGCTTTATATACTGTAGCTACATGCGCACAGACCGTGCTATGCTTATCTCTACTTACTATACAGAGGTATGAGCTGGAATGACTGGGTATGACATGTGTTTAGGCTGTGTGCATGTGGATCAGGTGTGGCGAGTCATGAGTGGATGATAGGGGTCATGAGGCGAACATATGTGTGACTAGGTGGAACATGTGTTAGATAGCGTGACATGTGAAGAGTTGACATGGTGAAGGTGTGAAGAGTGAACATGTGGAGCCGTGATATTGTGAAGACGTGAAATGGTGAAGACATGAAGACGTGAAGATATGACTGAGGTTGATTAGGAAAAGATGATTATGAAAAGTGTAGTAAACTTTGGTAGTGAAATAGTTATCGACCCGAGATGAGTGAGTGAGGACTAGGAAAAATAGGAAAAATAGGGGAAAAATAGGGCATGTGTAACACTACCCCTGGCTAAGATCAAACATCCTGGTTGATCCTAGGTGTGGTTAAGCATCGGAGAAGTGTCCTCAATATAATTAGGATCAGCGGACCAAGAATCATCCACATATCCCCAAGTTTGGTATGCAGGAACATCATTATCAGGCTCAATATCCAGCTGAGGTAGATCATCATCATCATAAGGTAGGCAGGAATCCTCAGGGGTATCATCCACAGGACCCCATACTTCATCAGTACCATATGTTGTAAAGATTTCGCTATTATCATGATAAACATAGTTCCAATGCGTGAGATCCCGAGGCCAAGTGGGTTCATCAGTAAGCATGTTATTGCGCCACCAGTGCACGAAAGGATTGCCAGCTTGGTCAATCCAACCATCAGCGTGTTGCCGAGAGAGAGGCATATAATAGGGGTTATATCCATTGACGTTATCATCAAAGATAGTGGGATGAGGATAGAGACATGGCAAAGGTGTGACATATCTGAGGCGTCCATAGGGGAACTCATAAGTCATCCATGTGTAAAGGAGGGTGAGAAAGAAGTCAGGTAAGCATGGGTTAGATGTCATGTATTGATAGAGGGCATAGAACATGAAGAAAAAGTTGGAAGCGAGAGCAAAGAAGTTGTTAGCGTTGCTCAAGTAGGCCATTATATATGTGGTGAGTGAGGACTCGAGGGGATGAGAGGAGGGGGTGAAGCACTCAAGGCTTTATACCTTTCTCTTATCTTGGCAGTGTCACCATGAGGTATACTTGAGTCAGAACACGAGTCATAGCATGAATCAATATCTAGGTGATCTAGAGGGAGGCAGTTCTCTGGGACTTCAGCTATTGGACGACCACAATATTTGAATAGGTCAAGGAAATCAAGGGTGGTCATGCAGAGCCGACGAGGTGCATTCGGATGCAACTTGTAAAAGTCAGCAATTGATTCCTGTGAATGAGTCAGATATGATTCCGGTTCCCAAGTTTGTTCTTCATCGGAATATCCCTGCCAATGAACAAGGAATTCTAATCTATTCGCTCTCCAGCAGGCATCCACTATATAATCGACTAGCCATTCAGTTTCCCAATTTTCAGTGACTAGCACTGGTCCTGGTTTATCAATAGATTGGCCTAGAAGATGTTCTTTATAGGGCTTTACTCTAGATATATTCACTACTAGGTGAATTTGCATAGATTTCGGTAAACGAAGCTTGATGGCATTGCTGCTGATCAATTTCGTAATAACGTAAGGTCCTAGCCATCATTCTGACAGCTTGTGAGAAGCACGTGTCAATTTCAAATTTTCTGTAGACAGCCAAACTTTATCACCAATGATGTAACTGGGTGCCTTAGATCTATGTTTATCAGCTTGCTCTTTCATATGGTGTTGAGCCTTCTCTAGATTGGCCTGAGTTTGGTCTATAGTATCCTGAATATCTTTTACAAATTGTTCCACAGCAGGGGCTTTGGTGGAGCATTGCTCAAATCCTAAGCGAGGCTGATAAGTATGAGTCACTTCGAACGGGGACTTCCAAGTAGATTGTTGTTGCTTCGAGTTGTATGAGAATTGTGCAAGGGGCAACCAATCAACCCATTCGTCTTGCTTTTCACAAGTGAATAAGCGAAGATATTGTTGGAGGTCTCTATTCATTCATTCAGTTTGCCCATCAGTTTGGAGATGGAAGGCGGTTGATAATTTAGGTTGAATTCCTAGTCTATGGCATAAGTCCTTCATCACCTGAGAGGCAAATTGGGGGCCATGATCAGAAATGATGGTAGATGGGAGCCCATGATGTTTCCATACATGGTCTAAATAAAGGCAAACAGTATCCAAAGCAGATATTGCTTTTACACAGGGGATGAATTCGACTTCTTTAGAGAATCGATCCATGACCACTAAGATTGAATCAAATCCTTTTGATAGGGGTAGATCTGTGGTGAAATCAACAGATATATCCTTCTATGGTTTGTCTGGAATTGGTAATGGTTGTAACTTTCCAGCAGGAGCAATGTTTTGTCCCTTGAATCTAGCGCAGCGATCACATCTTGAGACATAATCTTTCACTAGTGTTCACATTCCTGGCCAACAGTAACTGCACAAGATGAGTTCTAGTGTTTTCTCTACACCGGGGTGTCCAGCAATAGGGGTGTCATGATGTAATCGTATAACCTCCATTCGGAGATCATCAGTATCAGGCATGAAGATCTTTCCATTTTTGTCTGCTAGCAAATCTTGCTGCTCCATACAGACTTTGTTATCGTTATATAGCTTTGTTATTTCCTTTTCTTTTAGCCTCCAAATGGCGTTTTTGATCTTTTCTTTGATGGTATCGGAATCTGTTTTAATAATAACTGTATTTCTAATTTTCTCTGGTGGTATGACTAGTACGCTTTTATTATCAGCATCCATTCCGGTGGTATAATCTTCTCTTCGGGATAGGGCATCGGCTTTTCCCATTTGAGCTCCAGCTTTATCGACCCATTTAAAGTTAAACCTAGATAAGTATTGAGCCCATCGGGCTTGTCTACGATTTAGATCTTGTCTTTGCATGAACCATTGGCATGATCGTTCCAAATTTCAAATTCAGATTGAGTACCTTCTAGGTAATGTCTCCATTGTTCGAGGCTTCGAATAACACTAAGCATTTCTTTATTGGCTCTGGGGTAATTTCGTTCTTCTGGACTCATAGAGTGTGAAGAATATGCAACTGGATGCCATTTGCCATCTAGTTCTATTGAAAGCACAGCTCCTGTGGCGAAGTCGGAGGCATCAGTTTCTAAGCGAAATTGTTTATCTATATCAGGAAATGCAAGAATAGGGGCAGAAGTGAAGCGATGTTTGAGAGTATCAAATGCTATTTGCTGAGCTTCAGTCCACACAAAGGGATTTTCTTTCTTCATGAGATCATTGAGAGGGCGAGCAACTTGTACATAGCCTTCTATGAATCGGCGATAGAAGTTAGCAAGTCCTAGGAAACTTCAAACTTGTCGAACAGTAGTAGGTGTAGGCCATTCTAGAACAGCTTTAACCTTGTCATCATCCATTTTGATTCCTGATGGAGTAATGATCATTCCTAAGAATTCTACTTCTTTGACTCGGAAATGACATTTTTCTGGTTTGATAAAAAGATCATTTTCTTCAAGGCGACGGAGTACCTCAAGCACGATCTTGTCATGTTCTTTGTGATCATCAGTTTTGGTGAAGATCATAAGATCATCTATGTAGACAACACACACATCATGCATATCGGTGAAGATTTCATTCATCATAGTCTGGAAAGTGGCCGGCGAGTTGCATAAGCCAAAGAACATCACTAGGGGTTCAAAGGCGCCTCAGTGGCATACAAAAGTGGCTTTCCATTCATCTCCTTCTTTGATTCGAATATTACTGTATCCCCATTGGAGATCCATTTTAGTAAATAACCTAGATTCTTTGAGCTTGTCAACAAGCTGAGAGATAAGCAGTAGTGGATAGTTGTTTTTCACAGTATGTTCATTTAGATATCGATAATCTTGTACCATTCTTTTTTGTCCATCTTTCTTTGGAACAAAGAATAC
>JBBPTC010000847.1:0-10958 GCA_038093955.1 Boletus albobrunnescens
ATGAGTCATCTGTGGCTGTGCTGATCATGTGATCCGGTCATGTGATCTGTGGCTGTGCAAGAAAGGGAAAACCATAGGAAAAGTGGAAAAATAATAGGGGGCATACCAAGCATCTGTTACAGTCAGAGACTACAGAGAAACCCTAAAAACCCTAACAGACTTGGGTTATTGACCTTTAGGAGATTAGGTCGTTACAGTGGGGGTGATGTTGGATGGGTGTTCACTTTGTTCTGCTGGCAGACAGTGCAGCCAGATAGAAAGGAACAGATGTTGGAAGCGAGTCCTGGCCACCAGTAATCGGCAGAAATGAGTTGTCATGTTTTCAAGAAGCCAGGGTGGCTGGCAGAAGGATGGTCATGGCAATGAAAGATGATGGAATGGCGAAGGTCCTCAGTAGGAGGGATGTACACACAGTTTTGATAGAGGAGAATGCCATCATGCAGTTGCCAGTCAGAGAGGTGGCAGCAGAAAAGAGTGGGGAGGCTCTTGTCAAGGGATTGGAGAATGGAGAGTTAGAGGTTGTCCTTCTTGGATTCATCTTCAATAACATTCACGATGGTAGAGTCGATCATCTTGACAAAGAGAGATGTTACGATTTATTCTTTTCTCTTGTCTTGACTAGTCCTCACTGACTAGCTACACTAACCTCTACTTGTCTCAGACTATTCCGTGCCACTTAGCTGTGCCACCCACTAAGTCCCGAGTTCCTTATCTTCTTATCTCTGATCACATGTACACAATTGTTCTTTATCATTCCACGACCTTCTATTCTGCAGTTGCTTATTCAGACTTCTTCCTGCAGAATCTCCTTTTTTGTCTTGGTCCATGCACATTGGGATATCTATATAAACCCCCACTATCGTACTGTAGAACCTTGGCTTCGATCTCCTAGGTGTACATCCTATAACCTAGTCAGAGTCTAATAACACCTCTTTTCCTTTCGAAGTCTCACCTTCTCCATTACAAGTCTTTACTGCACTTCAAGCGGTGTTCTTGATCTAGTCATCGTTGAAACTATTGACTCAATGCTTACTCGTACGAATGGCATTCCACCATTCTCTCTTGCTCAACTCGTGATATTACTGCACGATGTCATTCTCAACCTCGACTTGTAATATCACCACAACGTCGCTTCCTGTCCAGACTTGTAATACTACCAATGTCCATTCCAGTCCTGATCTACGATATCACTGTAGCGTCACTCCTTGACCTTTGACCAACCTAGGCTACACTCGTTCTTATCTAGGCCAAGCATAACAAAAGATCAAAGCTATCTAGAAGGCCTACCATCATGTAGTACACCACCATTTCTTCTTCATCACATAGGCGCAGTCGACCTGACCAACCTTTAACACCTATCCTTGTCCCATAATATGCTCAATATCACAACCAAGAACCTTCGCTCTCTCCTGAACCTCTTTGCCCACCTCTTCTGAAAGTGAAAACCTTCACCTCGCCTCTCCTACTGACGAGGAAACTGTCCAGACTTTAGCACATGACCTTTCAGCATCGCTAACCTTACCCAGACCACCAACACCACCATCTCCGCCCTCTATTTCGAGGCAAACTTCTCTCACTACAGCACTCCCATACCCGATCACCAGACCACCTACTCCTATCCCGCTCGCCATATCTACAAAGCACGCCAAACTTCGCATCGGCTCTCCTGAGGAGTATGATGGGAACCTGAAAAATGCCAAATCCTGGTTAAACACTGTGTGAACCTATCTCCTGACCAACGAGGATGTTTACAACACCAACACAAAGAGAGTCACCTTTGCCCTCTTCTACATGAAAAAAGGTGCTGCCTATATTTGGGCATCTACCTTTTGAGCCAGCACCTTAGATAACAACTTGTTCGGAACCATGTTGGACTTCAAGTCCAAATTCCTAGATGCCTTTGATCACGCCAGCACCAAAACTGATGCAATAACTTGGCTGGCTACTACAAGGATCAAGGATCGCAAGGTACTCTCTGAGTACATCACTGAATTCAAAAACCAGGTCGCGGTTAGCGGTATTACTGAGGACCTCATTCTCATCAACTACTTTTCTGCTAGCATCCCCAAAAATCTCATGAGACAAATTCTGGCCATGGAAACCATACCAACGAAAGTCACTGATTGGTACAAAAAGGCCATGGTCTTCAAACAAGGTGCTGACCAATCTGACCTTATCCGTGCAATGTACAGAAATCCCTCTTCGACTCCTTGTTTCTTTTTGCACACTTACATGAAAGAAAAAGACCCTAATGCCATGGATGTTGATGTCATCTGAGTACCTTTCCCTAAAAGGAGACTCACTGACTAAGAATGGACACAATTTACCAAAGAAGGACAATGCTTCAGATGTCGCCAAAAAGGACATACATCATACAATTGCAAAATCAAACTCATTGGATCCATGCCAAAGAAAATGGAAAGAAAGGTCCAAAAGGCAAAGAAAGATGGAAAGGATCTCCCAGATCTCCCAAAGTTGGAGAACTGTGATGATGAAGAGGACACAGTAGGATGTGTCCAATTCAAGTAGGGTTTTTAGAACGGAGGCCTCAATTGACATGAGTACCCTTCTCCTCCTCTCTTATGTATGCTCCTGTACTTATATCTTTGAAAACCAAATCTCTTCAGATCCCAATACAAGTAATTGATCCCTCACACATCATGAAAGTTGTCAATACCCACGCTCTAGTTGATAGCGGTGCAGACATTTCTTGCATCGACTTTGGATTCATCTGAAAACACTGATTATCTACCACCCATTTACCGGAACCAATTTCCATCCGAAACATCAACCAAACTATAAAAAAGAAAGGCCAGATTCGCTTCACCTCTAACCTTTACCTTAACATCAAAGGAATAGCCCAAAAGGTGACCTTCTATGTCATGGACTACAGAACCAAGAACGTTATCCTCGGACTTCCTTGGCTGAAGAAAGCCAACTCCTTTGTCAACTGGAAATCAAACATCCTTATGATTGATGAGTCTATGGATGAATCCAAAGGACTCTATCAATCCTATGCCTTGAATGCCTTATCAAACGACACTCTTTTGAACCAATGTTACCCCCCTCCTCAACACACTATGATTAGAGCTGCAGCTGCTGATCACCTCGAAAAGTTTATCGGACATGAGTCTGAAAACGAATACATTCAATGGGCCTGCGACATCTACACTTGCAACCTGATTGTACGATTCAGTTCCTATTTCTCCCCTTTAGGCTTCTTTATCCCAGCCAAACTGACCTCCATCGCTAAAGTAACATCTGCCATGGAATTAGCCAGAGAAGCTAACAAGAACAAGAAGGAAACCATCCTTCCTCCTGAATATCAAGAGTACGCTTCTGTCTTCTCAAAGGAAGCTACCGACCATGTTCCTCCTTCCCGACCCTACGATCACGAGATCAACCTCGATGAGTTTTTTAAGCCAAAGAGTGGGAAGATCTATCCTTTTGTGCCTGAAGAAAAGAAGACAATGGATGCCTTCATTGATGAAAACCTTGCATCTGGGAAGATCTGTCCTTCCAACTCTCCCCAAGCATCCCCTTTCTTTTTTGTCAAGAAGAAAGATGGTGGTCTTTGCCCTTGCCAGGACTACCGCTATCTTAATGAACATACCATCCATGACACTTACCCCCTTCCTTTGATCTCCAACCTTGTCGACAAACTTAAAGATGTGAAAGTCTTTACAAAATTCGATGTTTGATGGGGTTACAACAATGTCTGCATCAAAGACGGACACCAATGGAAAGCCACTTTCATCATGCATCACAGCCTCTTTGAACCCACTATCATGTTCTTTGGTCTCACGAATTCTCCTGCCACATTCCAATGATTCATAAATTATTTGTTCCGAGACATGATTGCTGAAGGATGGCTCGTCATTTACATGGACAACCTCCTTATTTTTTCCCCTGACCAGGCAATCCATGAAGAGTGTACAAAGCGCATTCTTCAAAGGATGCAAGAACTCAACTTGTACTTGAAACTCTCCAAGTGCAATTTTGCCATTAAGGAAGTCGAATACCTTGGTATGATCATCCATCCTGGTGAGATTGCCATGAATCCTATAAAACTCAATGGTATCGCCAAGTGGCCTATTTCAGAGAAAGTCAAGGACGTATGCTCTTTCCTTGGCTTCGCCAATTTCTATCACTGCTTTATCCCAAACTACTCAACCGTTGCACAATCCCTCATCAACCTCACAAAGAAATCCCAGGCTTTGGCCTGGACTCCCTCCTGCCAGAGTGCTTTTGATCGTCTCAAAGCTCTCTTCCTAGCACAACCTGTTCTTCATTTCCCAGATGTCTCTGCACCATTCACCATCACTACTCATGCCTTGAAGTATGCTTCTGGGGCTGTTCTACTCCAAACCAATGCCAATGGCGACTGGCATCCTTGTTCATATCTCTCTGAATCATTTTCCCCTGCAGAGAGAAACTATGACATCTATGATCATGAACTCCTCGCAATCCTCTGTGCCCTTGAAGCATGGTGCCATTATCTCCTTGGCTCCGCTTTTCCTGTCCAGGTCTTCACTAATCATAAAAACCTGACATACTTCCATTCTACCCAGCACCTGAACCATTGTCAGGCCTGCTGGCTCTTAGATCTTGCAGATTTTGACCTCAAGATCAGTCATGTTCCCGGCAAAGATCTTGCCGCCCCTGATGCTCTTTCTTGTTGTCCTGACCTCCTTCTTGCCTCAGATAACGACAACCAAGGAACCGTCCTTCTTTCCCCCTCTCTTTTCATCAACATGATCAATTCTACTATCTCTAGCGTCATTGAAGATGAATCGAAGAAGGACAACCTCTACCTGTCCATTCTCCAGTCCCTGGACAAGGGCCTCCCTGCTCCCTTCCACTCTCGTCTCTCTGATTGGCAACTTCACAATGGTATCCTCTTGTACAAAAACTGTATCTATATCCCTCCCACTGAGGGTCTCCGCCATTCCATCGTCTCGTGTTGCCATGACCATCCCTTTGCTGGTCATCCCAGCTTCCTGAAAACTCGTCAGCTTGTTGCCACTGATTACTGGTGGCCAGGCCTCGCTACTCACATTTGTTCCTTTGTTTCTGGCTGTGCCGTTTGCCAGTAGAACAAAGTTAACACTCATCTGACTTTGCCCCCTCTCCTTCCTATTTCCTCAACTGCTTCTCGACCCTTCCAGCAGATCTCTTATGATCTCATCACCGATCTTCCACCCTCTGCTGGTTTTGACTCTCTCTTGGTCATGGTCGACCAAGGGCTTACTAAGGGGGTGATTCTTTGCCCAACTAAAAAAACCTGCACTGCCGAAGGAGTAGCCTCGCTTTTCTTCATGAAAGTTTACTTGCGCTTCGGCCTCTATGACAAAATCATCTTAGACAGAGGTCCCCAATTCGCCTCTGCCTTCGCTAAAGAACTTGGGAGGATCCTTGGTTATGATCTCTCCCTGTCCATGGCTTATCACCCTCAGATAGACAGAGAAACTGAATAGGTCAATCAGAAATTGAAACCTATCTGTGTATCTACTGTGGAAACAACCCCACCGCATGGTCTGAATTGATTACCCACACAGAATTCGCATATAATCACCATCCCCACTCTGTCACCGGTAAATCCCCATTTTTTCTGATGATAGGATATAAACCCCATGCCCTTCCTGATGTGATCACCTCATCCAATCTTCCTGCTGTTGAAGAACAGATAAACTCTCTCACCACTGCTCGAAATGAAGCCCTTGCTGTGCATGAACTTGCCAGGCAAGTAATGGCTTCTTGTTCTCGAAAACCATTTTCTCCTTTCCAGAAAGGCAATAAGGAGTGGCTAGAAGCCTGCAACCTGAAACACCACATTGTCCACCATAAACTCGCCCCGAAATACAAAGGACCTTTTACCATTACTAAGGTCTTGTCACCTATCACATACCAACTCTGACTCCCACAAACGTGAAAAATCCATCCCGTGTTCCATGCTTCCCTCTTATTGCCCTATTGTGAAAACACCATCTATGGGAAGAACTTCCCTGTGCTACCTCCTGACCTGGTTGATGGCGAAGAAGAATATAAAATAGAGTGGATATTATGCCACTGCAGAACTCCGTCTTCCCATTATTACCTGATCTAATGGAAAGGATACTTGGCCAAAGAAGACTCCTGGGTTCCTGAGCGGAATCTCAAAAATCCACAGTCTGCTCTAAACAAATATAAAAAACTTCGTTCTTCTACCTTCCCTTCCTCGCCCTCTTCCTCTCAAACATCCACCAGAAACAAAAACTGTCGTTGAAAAACAAAACAATGTCTTCTATGTCTAACCTCTATGAGTCTTCTTTCCTCTCCTCTGATACTGCATTAGTTACTGAATCCTCCGTTACCATAGACACCCCTCCATCTCCTAGCAGAACTACTCACATTGCCAAAGAAAACCTCCCCCCTATTGCCCAGGCCAACACATTGTCCTCTCAAGTATTCATTTGTGCTCCCACCATCCCTGTTGTTTCAGTGGATGTTCCACTCTTTGCCCATCATCTGGTCGATGACTTTCCAGACAACAATCAGATCTACTGCCTTCATGCCTACTTTAGAGACTCACGCCTTGCAGTCTCTATAAACACCCACCTTGACATGGGATCCCCCCTTCTTGCTGTCTATATGGCAGCTCACCAAGTCAGCTGGCTAGAACTTCTAGCCAATCATTATTCCTCTGATCCGCAACTTGATTTCTTAAAAACCATTATCAGAGACAACATCAAACAGTTAAACAACTCAATAAACATGCTTTCACACCAGATGGATTTCTTCGACTTCCTCGAAGACCTTGACTACTACCTCCAGGAGCTTAATGAACAAGAGCACCCTCCGTTTGTCCCTCTCTCCTCCTCTCACGTCCCAACTGTTCCGTCAACCCTGTCTGCATCCTTGTTGGCCCTAGAGCCAGCCGAACTTGCCTATGCAGAATGTATGGACCATTATTGGACTGGAGGAGATGGAAGTGTCGCACTCCCATCCAATCACCCCCATTTCGCTGAAGCATGCCACCACTGTCATCATCTAGGTCACTTCCAACATGACTGTCGTTTTTATTGCTGCCCTCTCTGCCTCCAATTTGCACTGGGTCATTCGCAGCCACTTGCCCTCTCAAGAGAAGGTCCACTCCTACTGCTCCAACCTCTCCTACACCATCCTCTTCGTCTCGCTGCACCCGATCTTCTCGGGTGTCTTCCTTGTCTTCTGGTCATGGTACCAGATCTGTAAACTTTGTGGAACCTCTTCCAGTTCCTCCTTCATTTCAACCTCACATACAACGCACATCTTGTTGTCCTATTCCTCGCCCACCCTCTCCGCCAAGGTCTCCCTTGCCACCTGACTACAATGATGAATACGACTCTCCCGCCTGGGCCAATATCACTGGATCTCCAGGGGCAGCTTATTTAGATCTCTGAAGAGTAGTTCCAACGGGAGTTTGGAACATAATGGGAGGGTAATGTTATGATTTATTCTTTTCTCTTATCTTGACTAGTCCTCACCGACTAGCTACACTAACCTCTACTCGTCTCGGACTATTCCATGCCATGTAGCTGTGCCACCCACTAAGTCCTGAGTTCCTTATCTTCTTATCTCTAATCACATGTATACAATTGTTCTTCGTCATTCCACAACCTTCTATTCCACAGTCGCTTATTCAGACTTCTTCCTGTGGAATCTTCTTTCTTGTCTTGGTCCATGCATGTTGGCATATCTATATAAACCCCCGCGATCGTACTGTAGAACCTTAGCTTCAATCTCCTATGTGTACATCTTGTAACCTAGTCAGAGTCTAATAACACCTCTTTTCCTTTCGAAGTCTCACCTTCTCCGTTACAAGTCTTCACTGCACTTCGAGTGGTGTTCTTGATCTAGTCATCGTTGAGACTATTGACCCAACGCTTACTCGTACAAATGGCATTCCACCGTTCTCTCTTGCTCAACTCATGACATTACTGTACAACATCATTCTCGACCTCAACTTGTGATATCACCACAACATCGCTTCCTGTCCAGACTTGTGATACTACCACAACGTCCATTCCAGTCCTGACCTATGATATCACTGTAGCATCACTCCTCAACCTTTGACCAATCTAGGCTATGCTCGTCCTTATCCAGGCCAAGCATAACAAGAGAGGGGGGAAGAAGAATGGTTCCTTGATTATTGTCATCAGAGGAAGGAAGGAGATCTGGGCGATGAGAGAGAGCATTGGGAGCAGTAAGGTCTTTGCCTGGAACATGAGTGATCTTGAGGTCGAAATCTGCAGGATCCAAGAGCCAGTACACCTAACAGCAGTTCAGGTGCTGGGCGGAATGGAAGTAGGACAGATTTTTATGGTCGGTGAAGACCTGGACAGGAAAAGCAGAGCCAAGAAGATAATGTTGAAAGCAAGTTGTATCACAGAGAACTGCCTATTACTTACAGAGGTACACCAGTTGACATTATTGAGGTTGTTGATTCCGGAAATGGACTTGGTGAAGATTCTTGTGATGCTGGTTGAGATGCCATGATGGTCAAAGTAGTGGAACAAGATGAATTAGAACTCAGATGAGCTGAGTTCAAACCTATATAGTGTACAGGTATGGTGAGAACCATTTACTACATATAGTAACCTACACTATGTACTACTTTTGTAGTCGGTTGAGAGCTATACTAAGGTGCTTATTCAACACTCCCTCTTGCTAAGCTGCCTGGTTAAGGCGCGTAAGCATCTAAGGTAAAGACACCTTAGGAAGTAATGACATTGTCATAAAAGACTAGCCCGAGTTGCGATCAGAACTGATCGAGCTTTATGTGGCCAAGGTGCTTTGTGAACATGTTAGTGGGATTAACCGCGCCTTCAACAAAGAATATTTCAATAAGGCCTTCTTTAACGAATTCCCATACTCCATGCCATTTTATATCGACATGTTTGTTATGTTTCTCAATAACGGAGTTCGAGGCCATAAAGATTGATCCTTGGTTATTGCTGCAAATGGATATTGGGTGAAGCTGATATCCAAGTTCCTCAAGTAGTGATCGTAACCAAACCACCTGTTTGCTACAATCAGAGAGTGCAATGTATTCAGCTTCTGTAGAAGAATAGGCAATGCAACTTTGTTGACGCGACTGCCAGCTGAAGATGCAATTAGTTAGTTTAATAAACCAGCCAGTCTGGAAGCAATGGATGTTGGGATCGGATGCCCAATCAGAATCAGTGTATGCTATTAGGCCTGCCTGAGAAGCACCATCAAATACAAGGGAGTAATAACATGTCCCAAGTAGATATCAGCAAATGTATAATGCCTTATCAAGGTGTTCCTTCGAAGGACGGGTGGCATGCCGAGAGAGAACAGTCACAGCATAGGCGACATCTGGTTGAGTGCCAAGCGTGATGTATAACAGGGATCCGATCACCTGTTGGAAATGAGATTGCAATTCTGGGTCAACTGGACCATTGTAATCCTGAGGATAGTATCCTTGGGGTAAAGGTGTAGGGGCAACTCTGGCGTTCTGCATTTGAAAATGCTCTAGAACTTTTTCAAGATAGGCGCACTGATCAATCATGATCTTGCTGCCTTCCCAGCGAATTCGCATATGGAGGAACTCCTTTGCAGGGCCTAAGTCTCTGCATTCCCATTTGCGCATGAAAGCACCCTTTACTTCATTTACAATGGCCTTGTTAGGGCCACAGAACAGGGCATCATCTACATAGACAACGGCAACCACTACATTGGTGCCTTTCTTCCAGAAGAGAAAGATTCTGGCATCGGACTTCAGACGTTCAAAGCCGAATTCTTTCATTGACTCGTTGAGAGTCTCCTACCAGGCCAATCTGGCTTGTTTAAGGCCGTAGAGGGCATGCAGTAAGTGGAGCACTTTGTGCTCTTGCCTTGGGACAGTGAATATCCCTCTGGTTGGGTCATGTAGATCTCTTCTTTAGCTTTCCATAAAGGTAAGTGCTTCAAATATCGAGTGCTTCAATGTGCCAGTTCTCTAAGGCTACGAGTGCAAGCATAAGCCACACGGTCTCAAACCTTACAACCGGGGAGAATATATAGTCAAAATCGACTCCCTCTACTTGAGAGAATCCTTTCGCGACTAATTGTGTGCGCTTCTGACCATCGGGTTTCTGATCGAATACCCATTGGTTAGATATAACCTTACGTCCAATAGGACAGTCGACTAGTTTGAAGACTTTGCACTCATGGAGAATATGAAGCTCACGTCAACAAGCGGCTTTCCATTCCTTCTGTGCTGCAGTGGGTAGCATCTTTATATCCCTATATGTCCATTCACATAATGGCTTAGACTCTGCAGTGTCTAGCCTGATAGCCTTTGTCATCAAAAACGCAGCCAAATCAACTACCCCTTCATGACATAAGCATAGAAGGTCTGCATCACTGCCAGAAGTGGAGGCAGGAGCATCAGAGGGTGTGGACAGCTCAGCGTTGTCAGGATCATTGCCAGGTGCAGAAGGCTCAGGCAGACCAGAGGGTCAGGATGACAGACCGGGATCCTGTGATGAACTCTCCCAATGCGGACGGCATTTTATGTCAATGGGGTGGTGTTTATCGCCATAAACATTTCTGGGCCAGGTAGGCACGTGGTGTTCCTGTTCAGATCGCCTAAGCGGAGGTGGAGGCTGTTACACATGCCCTAATTTTCCCCTAATTTTCCCTATTTTTCCTAGTCGTCAATTGCTCACCTCAGTTCAATAACTATTTCACTACCAAAGTTCACTACACTTTTCCTAATCATCTTACCCTAATCCATCAATCACATCAGTCAGGTCTTCATGTCTTCACGACTTCACCATTTCACGACTTCATGATATCACGGCTCCACATGTTCACTCTTCACACCTTCACCATGTCACCTCTTCACATGTCACGCTATCTAACACATGTTCTGCCTAGTCACACATATGTTCACCTCATGACCCCTATCATCCACTCATGACTCGCCACAC
>JBBPTC010000848.1:0-10952 GCA_038093955.1 Boletus albobrunnescens
CTCTCCAGAGAGGTCGTCGGGTTTATAGGCAAACCAAGGGTGGTGTTGATGTAGACTAGAGAGATCAGGGAGAGCGAACCGGGAGGGAGATGGTGATGCGGAGTCTGTGAGTCCGTATCGGCGAGACGTTGTTGGAGATTTGTCCCTCTACTGAATAGTAGGGGATTAGGAGAGAAGCTAGTTCTTTTGTAACGCGGAAGCGTAGTTCTTGGTATTTCCGAATGTTGTGCTAGTCAGCAGTCACGAGGACACCTCTGACTCTAAGAAAGACTCGAGCAGACACGAGGTCACTTCTTAAGGCTTTCTGGGATCGCATAGAAACTACACTTGATTGTGTAGAACTAGCTTGGTGTTATAGTACAAGGGCGTCTGGTATATATACGAATGGGGTCGTGGCTGTGTACCAAGAAAGGGGATATGGAGATGGAGCTCCGTATCTACAAAAGGAATCGGAATCCCGCAGGCATTCCACATTCCGCTGGTTCCGTTCGGAAGGAACGGAACTCCGTTTATACAAAACGGGTCAGCACTGGTATCGTCCAAAAGGAGTCCACGGGACTCCATACACAGCCTCACCTAATCATATCTGGATAAGGAACAAGACATCCGGGTTACGAGAGAAACCCGTGAGGAGAAGAAGACGTCCGTTAAGGAATAATTAAGAAGAAGAGAGACCCCAAGGGTAGTCCCAGGTGGGGTCGTGTTCGGAAGCAAAATGTAAAGGAGAAAATGAACTAGATAGATCCCAAGGCTCACCCTCTAGTCGTAACACAAGCTGACTGTAGTGTTTATATAGTCCACTATATTCCTGTTACTCCAAGAAGAAACAGAACAGCCTGCTGACCGTGGTGAATAAGTTTCTGTAGGACAGAAGGCCTAGACCTCAAGAATTTCCTGCTAGATTTATTCAAACAAGACACCGTTCTCTCTTGCTTGACTCATGACATTACTGCACAACGTCTATCGTGATCTCAACTTGTGATATTACTGCAATATCGCTTCCTGTCCAGACTTGTGATACTACCACGATGTCTATCCCAGTTCCAATCTACAATATCACCATAGCATCACTCCTCATTCTTCAACTATCCTAGGCTGTGCTTGTCCTTACCCCGGCCAGGCATAACAGAATGTGTTACGCTTGGCCTGGGTAAGGATGAGTGTAGCCTAGGTGGGTTGAAGAACAAAGAGAGCTCATACTTGAAGATGATGAGCTTGACTGGAAAGTGCTTCATATAGCACACAAGAAGGGCTTGGATTACGAGTAGTACAGGGAAGTGCTTTATATAGGTGACGAGAACACACAAGAAGGGTTTGGGTTACGAGGGGTGACTAGGATGACTTGTATGAGCTGTATGAGGACTATCTCGAAATACGAGATAGGATGAGGACAAGAAGAAGCATTGAGTCAATAGTCCCAATGATGACTAGTTTAAGAACACCACTTGAAGTGCAGTGAAGACTTATAACAAGGAGGAAGCTTTTGAGAAAGCAAATGGTATTCTGGAGATTAGGTTACAGGAGTAGATCTAGGAATGAGAAGCCATGGTACATGGGTACTATAGTAAAGTGTGCGGTGAGAGGATTAATGGAGGTACTAAGAAGAGAGATTAGATACGAGTACAAGGTAAGAGTATCGTAACGAAGTGAACAGTTCAAGGAAGGCTTACTAGTTATAAGAAAAGCTGGCAAGTGTAAAGAGAAACAAGTATTAGTGATATTGAAAAGTGGATGAGCAATATCAGTAAAGGTCAAGTAAGCATAAGCAATAGCGAAGCATTCAAGAGGGAAAAAGAGTGAATCATAACAGAATGGAGGCGGTAGACTTGGTTGTCGTCTGGGAAATCATTGACCAGTTAGTGAGCAAAGAGTGGAATATCCACTAATACAATGGGGACAGCAGGGACATGAATGAATATCTGTGAGGACGACGTGGTGGCCAGGAAGACAAGGGGAGGTCTTCTTTGGCAGCAAGAGTAGTTCCGCTAGAAGGCAGATTGGTGTCTAAAGTAACAGATGATTCAGTAACAGTATTGGAAGAGAAGAAGAAAGATTCATAGAGGTTTGACATGGAAGACATTATTTTTAGCAGCAATTTTTGTTCTTGGTGGTGGTTTGAGAGGAAGAGGGTGAGGAAGGGAAGGCGGACAGATGAAGCTTTCTATATTCTTGGAGAGCAGACTTTGCATTTTTGAGGTTCCATTCAGGAACCCAGGAATATCTACTCAATTTCATATTCCTCTTTGCCATCAATCAGGTCAGGGGGTGGTGCAGGGAAGTTCTTCCCATAGATGGTGTTTTTGTGATAGGGCAATAAAAGGGAAGCATGGAATATGGGATGAATTTTCCATGTCTATGGGAGTTGGAGTTGATAAGTAATGGGTGATAAGACCTTCATGATAGTAAAGGGTCCTTCTCACTTCAGAGCTAACTTTGGATGGATGACGTGGTGTTTCAGATTTTGGGCTTCTAACCACATTTTATCGCCTTTTTGGAATGGGGAAAAGGGTTTATGAGAACAAGAGGCCATGACTTGTCTAGCAAGTTCATGGGCAGCAAGGGCTTCATTTTGGGTGGCTGTGAGCAAATTTAACCGTTCTTTGACAATGGGAAGATTGGACAAGGTGATGACATCTGGAAGGGCATGAGGTTCATATCCACCATTAAGAAGAATGGGGATTTGCCAGTGACAGAGTGGAGGCAGTGATTGTAAGCAAATTTCTTGATTTATCCATTTGGTTTCACCATCAGTCTATGGATGGTATGTGATGGAAAGTGAGAGATCATATCTGAGAATTCTCCCAAGCTCTTTGGCAAAGGCAAAGGCAAATTGAGGACCTCTGTTTCAGATGATTTTGTCATAGAGGCTGAATTGAGAGTAGACTTTCATGAAAAAGAGTAATGCTACTCCTTCGGCCATATAGGTTTTCTTTGTTGGGCAGAGAATTACCCCCTTAGTAAGTTCTTGGTTGACCACAACCAAGAGAGAATTGAAGCCAGCAGATGAAGGAAGGTCAGTGATAAGATTGCAGGAGATCTGCTGAAAAGAACGAGTGGCTAATGAGGAAATGGAAAGAAGAGAAGGTAAGTGTTTATTTTGTTTTGCTGGCAAACGGTACAGCCAGAGATAAAGGAATGGACATTGGATGCAAGATCCAGCCACCAGTGGTCAGCAGAGACAAGCTGACATGTTTTCAAGAAGCTAGGATGGCTGTTATGCTTGGCCTGGATAAGGTCGAGCGTAGTCTAGGATAGTTGAAGGTCGAGGAGTGACGCTACAGTGGTATCATAGGTTGGACAGGAATAGATGTCGTGGTAATATCACAAGTCTGGTCAAAAGACAACACTGTGGTGATATCACAGGTCGAGGTCAGGAATGACATCATGCAGTAATGTCACGAGTCAAGCAAGAGAGAACAGTGGAGTGCCATTTGTACGAGTGAGCGTTGAGTCAATAGTCTCAACGATGACTAGATCAAGAACACTGCTTGAAGTGTAGTGAAGACTTGTAACGGAGGAGGTGAGACTTTAAAAGGAAAAGAGGAGTTTATTAGACTCAGACTAGGTTACAGGATGTATACCTAGGAGATCAAAGCTAAGGTACTACGGTGCGATTGTGGAGTTTATATAGATAGGCCAACATGCACAGACCAAGATAGGAAAGGGAATTCCATAGGGAGAAGTTTGAATAAGCGACTGCAGAATGGAAGGTCATGGAATGACGTAGAACAATGTTGTACATGTGATCAAAGATAAGAAGATATGAGACCCGGGACTTAGTGGGTGGCATGGCTAAGTGGTGCGGAATAGTCTGAGACGAGGAAAGGTTAGCATAGCTAGTTGGCGAGGACTAGTCAAGACAAGAGAAAAGAGTAAAGAATAAATTGTAACATTACCCCCCCGTTATGTTCCAAACTCCTGTTGGAACTACTCTTTAAAGATCTAAATAGGCTTCCCCCAGAGATCCAGTAATATTGGTCCAGGCAGTAGAATCATATTCATCGTTATAGTCAGGGGGTGAGGGAGACCTCAGCGGAGAAGAAGGACAAGGGACAGGATGATAAGGAGTGCGTCAAGTACGAGATCAAGACAGAGGAGGAACCGGGAGAGGCTTCACAAAGTTAACTCGACGAGACAAGGATGATGTGGCAGGAGAGGTAGAAACAACAGGAGGGGATCTCCTTTTGAGTGGACAGGCGGCCTGAGAGTGGCACGGCACATATTGAAGGCATAGGGGTCAACAGTAGAAGTGGCAGTCTCATTGGAAGTGGCCCAACCGATGACAATGGTGGCACATTTCAGAGAATCGTAGGTGACTAGATGGAAGTGCTACGTTTCCATCTCCTCCAGTTCAGAAATGATCAATCTGTTCAGCATAGGCAAGTTCTGCAGGTTCTAAAGTGGATGATGATGTGGATGAGGTTGAAGGAATGGTTGGGGCATGTGGGGAGGAGAGAGGGATGAATGGAGGATGCTCTTGTTTGGAGAGCTCTCTTAGGTAGTGGTCTAGGTCTTCGAGGAAGTTGAAGAATCCCATATGATGGGAGAGGATGTTTATCAGGTTGTTGTTTAGCTAATGAATGACATCCCGGATAATGGTTCTTAAGAATTTGAATTTGGTGTCAAAGGAATAATGGTTGGCTAAAAGTTCCAACTGGCTGATTTGGTGAGCTGCTAAGTAGACAGTGAGGAGAGGAGATCCCATGTCAAGATGGGCATTGATAGGAACTGCAAGGCACGAGTCCCTAAAGTAGGAATGGAGGTGGTAAATCTGGTTATCATCTGGGAAATCATCAACCAGATGGTGGGCAAAGAGTGGGACATCCACTGATACAACTGGGACAGTGGGGGCATGGATGAATATCTGCGAGGACGAAGTAGTGGCCAGGGAGACAGGGTGGAGGTCTTCTTTGGCAGTGAGAGTAGTTCCACTAGGAGGTGGAGGGGTGTCTATGGTAACGGAAGATTCAATAACTAGTGTGGTGTCAGAAGAAAAGAAAGAAGACTCGTAAAGGTTTGACATGGAAGACATTGTTTTGTTTTAGCAACGGTTTTTGTTTCTGTTGGTGGTTTGAGAAGAAGGGGACGAGGAAGGGAAGGCAGAGGAGTGAAGTTTTTTATACTCGTTTAGAGTGGACTGTGCATTTTTGAGATTCCGCTCAGGAACCCAAGAGTCTTCTTTGGCTGAGTATCCTTTCCATCGGATCAGGTAATAGTGGGAAGACAGAGTTCTGCGATGGCGTAATATCTGCTCAATTTCATATTCTTCTTCACCATCAACCAGGTCAGGAGGTGGTGTATCTCATAGATGGTATTTTCACGGTAGGGCAATAAGAGAGAAGCATGGAGTCTGTGGGAGTCGGAGTTGATATGTAATGGGTGATAAAACCTTTGTAATGGTAAAAGGTCCTTCATATTTTGGGGTGAGTTTTGGATGGATGACATGGCATTTCAGGTTGCGGGCTTCTGGCCATACCTTATTGCCTTTCAGGAAAGGAGAGAATGGTTTTTAGGAACGAGAGGCCATGACTTGCCTGGCAAGTTCATGCACAGCAAGAGCTTCATTTCGAGCGGCAGTGAGAATATTTATCCATTCTTCTACGGCAGGGAGGTTGGTCGAGGCGATAATGTCAGGAAGGGCGTGGGGTTCATATCCCATCATCAGGAAGAATGGGGACTTGCCAGTGACAGAGTGGGGGCAGTGATTGTGGGCAAATTCTGCATGGATAATTGATTCGGACCATGTGGTAGGATTGTTTCCACAGTAGATACACAGATAAGTTTCAATTTCTTGGTTTACCCATTCTGTTTCACCATCAGTCTAAGGATGGTATGCTGTGGAGAGGGAGAGATCATAACTGAGGATCCTCCCAAGTTCTTTTGTAAAAGCAGAAGCAAATTGTGGGCCTCTGTCAGAGATGATTTTATCATAGAGACCGAAGTGAGAGTAGACTTTCATGAAGAAAAGCGAGGCTACTTCTTCGGTGGTACAGGTTTTCTTTGTTGGGCATAGAATTACCCCCTTAGTAAGCCCTTGGTTGACCATGACCAAGAGGGAATCAAAGCCAGCAGAGGAGGGGAGGTCAGTGATGAGATCACAGGAAATTTGCTGGAAGGGTCGAGAGGCATGCAAGGAAATAGGGAGAAGCAGAGGCGAAGTTGAATGGGTGTTCGCTTTGTTCTGCTGGCAGATAGCACAGCCAGAGACATAGGAATGGATGTGTGTAGTGAGGCCTGGCCACCAGTAATCAGCGGAGATGAGCTGACAAGTTTTCAGGAAGCCGGAGTGACCGGCGGAAGGATGGTCATGGCAATGCGAGACGATGGAATGGCAGAGACCCTCAGTGGGAGGGATATAGACTCAGTTCCTGTAAAGGAGAATACCATCGCAAAGTTGCCAGTCAGAGAGTCGGGAGCAGAAGGGAGCAGGAAGACCCTTATCAAGGGATTGGAGTACGGACAAGTAGAGGTTATCCTTCTTCGATTCATCCTCAATGACACTAGAGATAGTGGAATCAATCATGTTGACAAAGAGAGAGGGGGGAAGAACAGTTCCTTGGTTGTCGTCGTCTAAGGCAGGAAAAAGGTCAGGATGACGAGAAAGAGCATCGGGGGCGGCAAGGTCTTTGCTGGGAACGTGAGTGATCTTGAGATCGAAATCAGCAAGATCTAGGAGCCAGCAGGCCTGACGTCGGTTCAGATGCTGGGCAGAATAGAAATAGGTTAGGTTTTTGTGGTCGGTGAAGACCTGGATAGGAAAAGCGGAGCCAAGGAGATAATGGCGCCATACTTTCAAGGCACGGAGGATTGCATTCACAATCATAGATGTCATAATTTCTCTCTGCAGGGGAAAACAATTCAGAGAGATAGGAACAGGGGGTGCCACTTGCCATTTGCATCGGTTTGGAGCAAGACAGCTGTGGAAGCATATTTAGAAGCATCTGTAGTGATGGCGAATGGTGCAGAGACGTCTGGAAAATGAAGGACGGGTTGTACAAGGAAGAGAGCTTTGAGGCAATCAAAAGCGTTCTGACAGGGAGGAGTCCAGACTCAGGCCTGGGATTTCTTCATGAGGTCGATAAGGGGATGTACAATGGTAGAGTAGTTTGGGATGAAGTGGCAATAGAAATTGGCAAAGCCAAAGAAGGAGCATACGTCCTTGACTTTCTCTGGGGTTGGCCACTTGGTGATACTGTCAAGTTTGACTGGGTCCATGGCGATCTCACCAGGACGAATGATCATACCAAGGTATTTGACTTCCTTGATGGTGAAGTTACACTTGGAGAGTTTCAAGTGTAGATTGAGTTCTTGCATCCTTTGAAGAACGCATTTTGTGCGCTCTTTGTGGGTTGCCTGGTTAGGGGAAAAGATAAGGAGGTCGTCCATGTAGATGACGAGCCATCCTTCAGTGATCATGTCCCTGAATGAGTCATTCATGAATTGTTGGAATGTGGCAGGAGAATTGGTTAGGCCAAAGAACATGACCATTGGTTCGAAGAGGCTGCAATGTGTAATGAAAGTGGCTTTCCATTGGTGTCCGTCTTTGATATGGACATTGTTATAACCCCATCGAACGTCAAACTTGGTGAAGACTTTTGCATCTTTAGTTTATCGACAAGGTTGGAAATTAATGGAAGGGGGTAAGCATCGTGGACGGTATGTTTGTTAAGATAGCGGTAGTCCTGGCAAGGGTGAAGACTGCCATCTTTCTTCTTGACAAAAAAGAAAGGGGATGCTTGGGGAGAATTGGAAGGACGGATCTTCCCTGAGGCAAGGTTTTCATCAATGAAGGCATCCATCGCCTTCTTTTCTTCAGGGACAAGAGGGTAGATCTTCCCGATCTTTGGCTTAAACGACTCATTGAGGTTGATCTTATGGTCGTAGGGTCGAGAAGGAGGAACGTGGTCAGTAGCTTCCTTCAAGAAAACAGAAGCATACTCTTGATATTCAGGAGGAAGGACAGTTTCCTTCTTGTTCTTGTCAGCTTCTCTGGCTAACTCCATGGTGGATATTACTTTGGCAATGGAAGTTAGTTTGGCTGGAACAGAGATGCCTAAGGGAGAGAAATAGGTGCTGAATCGTACAATCCAGTTGCAGGTGTAGATATAGCGGGTCCGTTGAATGTATTCATTTTCGGACTTGTGTCCGATAAACTTTTCTAGGTGATCAGCAGTGGCTGCTCTAATCATGGTATGTTGAGGAGGGGGGCAATGTTGGTTTAAGAGAGTATCCTTGGAGAGAGCATTGGAAGAGTAGGATTGATAGAGTCCTTTGGATTCATCCGTAGACTCGTTGATCATAAGGATATTGGATTTCCAGTTGACGGAGGGGTTGGCTTTCTTTAGCCAGGGAAGTCCAAGAATAACATTCTTGGTTCCACAATCCATGACATAGAAGGTTACCTTTTGGACTATTCCTTCGATGTTAAGGTAAAGGTCAGAAATGAAATGAATCTGGCCTTTCTTGTTTATCATTTGGTCGACATTTCGGATGGAAATTGGTTTCGGTAAACGAGTGGTGGGTAGACAGTGTTTTCAGACGAATCCGAAGTCGATACAGGAAATGTCAGCACCACTATCAACTAGGGCGCAGGTGTTGACGACTTTCATAACGTGTGAGGGGTCAATAATTTGTATTGGAATCTGAAGAGATTTGGTTTTGAGGATACAAGTATAGGAGCGCACGTAAGAGAGGAGGAAGAGGAGGGTACTTGCGTTGATTGAGGCCTCCATTCTAAAAACCCTTTTTGAAGTGAACACGTCCTACTGTGTCCTCTTCGTCATCACAGTTCTCCAATTTCAGGAGATCTGGGAGATCTTTTTCGTCTTTCTTCGCCTTTTGGACTCTCTCCTTGGTTTTCTTCAGCGAGGAAGGCTTCAGGAATTGGACTTTACAGTCCCAGGAAGAATGTCCTTTTCAGTGGCACTTAAAACATCTCCCTTCTTTGGCAAATCATACTCGTTCATCAGTAAGCTTCTTTGGAAAAGAGAGGTGGATGACATCGATGTCCATAGCATTAGGATCTTTTTCCTTAACACGAGTATGCAAAAAGAAGATGGCCTTTTTGTACCAGTCAGTGACTTTCGTTGGTACAGTTTCCATGGCCAGAATTTGTCTCATGAGATTTTCAGGGATGCCAGCAGAGAAGTAGTAAATGAGGACGAGGTCCTCAGTGATGCTGCTAACTGCGACCTGGTTTTTGAATTCAGTAATATACTCAGAGAGTGCCTTGTGATCTTTGATTCTTGTTGTAGCCAGCCAGGTTATGGCATCAGTCTTGGTGCTGGCATGATCAAAGGCATCTAAGAATTTGGACTTAAAGTCCAACATGGTTCCAAACAAGTTATTGTCTAAGACAGCTGCCCAAAAAGTAGATGCCCAGGTGTAGGCAGCGCCTTTCTTCATATAGAAGAGCGCAAAAGCAACCCTCTTTGCGTTGGTGTTGTAGACATCCTCATTGGTCAGGAGATAGGTGCATACAGTGTTTATCTAGGATTTGGCAATCTTTGGGTTTCCATTATACTCCTCTGGAGAGCTGATGTGGAGTTCAGCATGTTTGGTTGATGACATGACGAGAGGGGTAGGAGTAGGTGGTCTGGTGATTGGATATGGGAACGCTGTAGTGAAAGAAGTTTGCCTCGAAATAGAGGGTGGAGACGGTGGTGTTGGTGGTCTGGGTAAAGTTAGTGATGCTAAGAGGTCGTGCGCTAGAGTCTGGATAGTTTCCTCATCTGTAGGTGAGGTGAGGTGAAGGTCTTTGCTTTCAGAAGAGGTGGGCGAAGAGTTTGAAGGTTCAGGAGAAAGTGAAGGCTCTTGGTTGCGGTATCAAGCATACCACAGGACAGGAATGGGAGTCAAGGGATGGTCAGGTCGACCGCATTTGTTTGAGAAGGAAATGGTGGCATACTACATGATGGTAGGCCTTCTGGATAGCTTCGATCTTTTGTTAAACTTGGCCTGGATAAGATCGAGTGTAGCCTAGGATAGTCGAAGGTCGAGGAGTGACGCTATGGTGATATCATAGGTCAGATAGGAATAGACGTCGTGGTAGTATCACAAGTTTGGTCAGGAGATGACACTGCGGTGATATCACAGGTTGAGGTCAGGAATGATGTCGTGCAGTAATGTCACGAGTTGAGCAAGAGAGAACGGTGGAGTGCCATTCGTACGAGTAAGCATTGAGTCAATAGTCTCAACGACAACTAGATCAAAAACACCACTCGAAGTGTGGTGAAGACTTGTAATAGAGGAGGTGAGACTTCAAAAGGAAAAGAGGAGTTTATTAGACTCAGACTAGGTTATAGGATGTACACCTAGGGGATCAAAGCTAAGGTACTACGGTGTGATCGTGGGGTTTATATAGATAGGCCAATATGCACAAACCAAGACAGGAAAGGGAATTCCACAGGGAGAAGTCTGAATAAGCAACTGCAGAATTGAAGGTCATGGAACGACGTAGAACAATGTTGTACATGTGATTGAAGATAAGAAGATAAGAGACTCAGGACTTAGCAGGTGGCACGGCTAAGTGGTGCAGAATAGTCTGAGACAAATAAAGGTTAGCATAGCTAGTTGGCAAGGACTAGTCAAGACAAGAGAAAAGAGTAAAGAATAAATCGTAACAATGGCCAGCAAAAGGATGGTCATGATAGCAAGCAATGATTGAATGGCAGAGACCCTCGGTGGGGGAGGGATGTAAATGCAATTCTGATAAAGGAGAATGCCATCATGAAGTTGCCAATCAGAGAGTCAGGAATAGAAAGGAGTGGGGATGAAACGACCAACTCACTTAAGAGCTAGTTGTTTGGGTTGGAAAGAGTACTATATGTGAGCCAAGCACTAGCTGTTGTTGGGAAAACTCCAGGAGGACAAGACTGCCGTCTCCTGGTGATGTATTGGGCTTTATATACTGTAGCTACATGTGCACAGACCATGCTATGCTTATCTCTACT
>JBBPTC010000851.1:0-10921 GCA_038093955.1 Boletus albobrunnescens
CTAGTCTGAGCCTAATAAACTCCTCCTTTTCCTTTCGAAGTCTCACCTCCTCTTTGAAAGTCTTCACTGCACTTTGAGCAGTGTTTTTGATCTAGTTGTCGTTGAGACTATTGACTCAATGCTTACTCCTTGACTTCTCAACCGACTTGCGACATCACTACGCGACGTCACTCTGACCTCGACCGACTCACGACATTACTGCATGACGTCACTCTGACCTCGACTGACTTGTAACATTGCTGTACGACGTCACTCTTGACCCCGACTGACTCGTGACATTACTGCACGACGTCATACCCGACTCCGACCTTCGACCAACCTAGGCTACACTTGTCCTTACCCAGGCCAAGCGTAACAAAAGATCAAAGCTCCCTGAAGGCCTACCATTGTGTAGTACGCCACCATTTCTTCCTCGAACAGACGCGGTCGACCCGACCGTCCCTTGACCCCTATCCCTGCCCTATGGTATGCTTGATACTGCAACTTAGAGCCTTCGCTCTCCCCTGAATCCTCGAACTCTTCGCCCACTTCTTCTGAAAGCGAAGATCGTCACCTTGCATCTCCTATAGACGAGGAAACCGTCCAGACATTAGCGCACGACTTTTCAGCGTCGCTAACCTTACCCAGACCACCGACACCTCCGTCTCTGCCCTCTATCTCGAGGCAAACTTCTCTTGCGACAGCACTCCCACACCCAATCACTAGACCACCTACTCCGATCCCTCTCGTCATGTCTTTTACCAAACACGCCGAACTTCGCATCGGCTCTCCAGAGAAGTATGATGGTAACCCAAAGAACGCCAAATCTTGGCTAAATGCTGTATGCACCTATCTCCTAATCAACGAGGACATCTACAACACAGACGCAAAAAGAGTTGCTTTCACACTCTCCTATATGAAGAAAGGCGCTGCCTATACCTGGGCATCTACTTTTCGAGCGGCCGCCCTAGACAATAACTCGTTTGGAACAATGACAGACTTCCAGTCCAAATTTCTCGATGCCTTTGATCATGCCAGCACCAAAACTGATGCCATAACCTGGCTGGCAACTACAAGGATCAAAGATCACAAGGTACTCTCCGAGTACATTACTAAATTCAAGAACCAAGTCGCGGTTAGCGGCATCACTGAGGAACTAGTCCTCATCAACTACTTCTCCACTGGCATCCCTGAAAACCTCATGAGACAAATCCTGGCTATGGAAACTATACCAACGAAAGTCACCAACTGGTACAAGAAGGCCATGGTCTTTAAACAAGGTGCCAACCAATCTGACTTAATCTGTGCTATGCACAAAAACCCCTCCTCGACCCCTTGCTTCTTTTCACACTCTCACATCAAAGAAAAAGACCCCAACGCTATGGATGTAGACGCCATCCGAATTCCTAAACCCAAGAAGTTGACGGAAGAAGAACGGGTCCAGTTCGCCAAAGAAGGACGATGTTTCAAATGTCGTCAAAAAGGACACTCCTCTTGGGACTGCAAAGTCCAATTCCTGAACTCTCCCCGGCTGACGAAAACCGAAAAAAGTATCCAAAAGGCGAGAAAAGACAAAAAGGATCTACCAGATCTCCCGAAGTTGGAGAACTGCGAAGAAGAAGAGGACACAGTAGGACGTGTCCAATTCAAACAGGGTTTTTAGAACGGAGGCCTCAATCGACGCGAGTACCCTCCTCCTCCTCTTTTACGTGCGCTCCTGTACTTGTATCTTCAAAATCCAAATCCCTTCAGATCCCAATACAAGTAATTGACCCCTCGCACGTTATGAAAGTCGTTGATACCCGCGCCCTAGTCAATAGCAGCGCAGACATTTCCTGCATCGACTTCGGATTCGTCCAAAGAAACCGTCTACCCACCATCCGTTTACCCTCACTAATTTCCATCCGAAATGTCGACCAAACAATTAATAAGAAAGGCCAGATCCACTTCACCTCTGACCTTTACCTTAACATCGAAGGAATAGCCCAAAAGGTGACCTTCTATGTCATGGACTGCGGAACTGAGAACGTTATCCTCAGACTCTCTTGGCTGAAGAAAGCCAACCCTTCTATTGACTGGAAATCAAACACCCTAACGATCAACGAGTCTGCAGATGAATCCAAAGGACTTTACCAATCCTATGCGTCCAATGCTCTTTCCAATGACACTCTCTTGAACCAACATCGCCCCCCTCCTCGACACACCATGATCAGAGCAACCACTGCTGATCAACTCGAAAAGTTTATTGGACACGAGTCCAAAAACAAATATGTCCAACAGGCCCGCGATGTTTACACCTGTAGCTGGATCGTACAATTCGGCACCTATCTCTCCCCTCTCGGCGAAAGACTGGCCAAACTAACATCCATCACCAAAGTAACGTCAGCTATGGAGTTAGCCAGAGAGGCTGACAAAAACAAGAAGGAAACCGTCCTTCCCCCTGAATACCAAGAGTACACTTCTGTCTTCTCTAAAGAAGCCACTGAACACATTCCTCCTTCCCGACCCTACGACCACGAGATCAACCTTGATGAGTCGTTTAAACCGAAGATCAGAAAGATCTACCCTCTTGCCCCTGAAGAAAAGAAGGCAACGGATGCCTTCATTGAAGAAAACCTTGCCTCAGGGAAGATCCATCCTTCCAACTCTCCCCAAGTGTCTCCCTTTTTCTTCGTCAAAAAGAAAGATGGTGGTCTCTGTCCTTGTCAAGACTACTGCTATCTCAATGAACACACCATCCGTGACGCTTACCCCCTTCCTCTCATCTCCGACCTCGTCAACAAACTAAAAGACGCAAAAAAGTCTTCACCAAGTTCGACGTCCGATGGGGTTACAACAACGTCTGCATCAAAGACGGACACCAATAGAAAGCCGCTTTCATCACGCATCACAGCCTCTTCGAACCCACAGTCATGTTCTTTGGTCTCACAAACTCCCCTGCCACATTTCAACGATTCATGAATGATTCATTCCGAGACATGATCACCGAAGGATGGCTCGTCATTTACATGGACGACCTCCTTATCTTCTCTCCTGACCTGACAACCCACAAAGAGCATACGAAACACGTTCTCCAAAGGATGCAAGAACTCGACTTACACTTGAAACTCTCCAAGTGTAACTTCGCTACCAAGGAAGTTGAATACCTTGGTATGATCATCTGTCCTGGTGAGATCACCATGGACCCTGTTAAGCTCGATGGAATCACCAAGTGGCCTACCCCTGAAAAAGTCAAGGATGTACATTCCTTCCTTGGCTTTGCCAACTTCTACCGCTGCTTCATTCCAAACTACTCAACCATCGCCCGCCCTCTCATTGATCTCACCAAGAAATCCCAGGCTTGGGCCTGGACACCATCCTGTCAGAGCACTTTCGATCACCTCAAAGCCCTCTTCCTTGCAAAACCCGTCCTCTCTTTTCCAGATGTTTCCACCCCATTCGCCATTACGACTGACGCCTCTAAGTATGCTTCTGGGGCTGTTTTACTACAAACCGATGCCAATGGCGAGTGGCACCCCTGTTCTTATCTCTCTGAATCGTTTTTCCCTGCAGAGAGAAACTATGATATCTATGATCATGAACTTCTCGCGATCCTCCGTGCCCTGAAAGCATGGCGCCACTATCTTCTTGGCTCCACTTTTCCTGTCTAGGTCTTCACTAACCACAAAAACCTGACTTACTTTCATTCTGCCCAGCATCTGAACCGACGTCAGGCCTGCTGGCTTCTTGATCTTGCAGACTTTGACCTCAAGATCACCCATGTTCCTGGCAAAGATCTTGCCGCCCCCGACACTCTCTCTCGCTGCCCTGACCTTGTCCCTGCTTCCGACGACGATAACCAGGGAACTGTCCTTCTTCCTCCATTTCTCTTCATTAATATAATCGACTCCACCATTTCCAGCGTCATCGAAGATGAATCGAAGAAGGACAACCTGTATCTCTCCATCCTCCAATCCCTTGACAAGGAACTCCCTGCTCCCTTCTGCTCCCGACTCTCTGACTGGCAACTTCGTGATGGCATCCTCCTTTACAAAAACTGAGTCTACATCCCTCCCACCGAGGGTCTCTGCCACTCCATCGTCTCTCGTTGCCACAATCATCCCTTCGCCGGCCACCCCGGCTTCCTGAAAACTCGTCAGCTTGTCGCCACTGATTACTGGTGGCCTGGCCTCGCTATGCATGTCCGTTCCTTTGTATCTGTCTGCACTGTCTGCCAGCAGAACAAAGTCAACACCCATCTGACGTCGCCCCCACTCCTCCCTATCTCCTCATCCGCCTCTCGTCCCTTCCAGCAGATCTCTTGCAATCTTATCACCGACCTTCCTCCATCTGCTGGCTTTGATTCTCTCTTGGTCGTGGTCAACCAAGGGCTTACTAAGGGGGTGATTCTTTGTCCAACTAAGAAAACTTGTACCGCCGAAGGAGTAGCCTCACTTTTCTTTATGAAAGTCTACTCACACTTCGGCCTTTACAACAAAATCATCTCAGACAGAGGCCCTCAATTCGCCTCTGCCTTTGCAAAAGAACTCGGAAGGATCCTCGGTTATGATCTCTCCCTCTCTATAGCATACCACCCTCAGACTGATGGTGAAACGGAACGGGTAAACAAGGAAATCGAAACCTATCTGTGTATCTACTGTGGAAACAACCCCACTGCATGGTCTGAATCAATTACCCACACAGAATTCACCCACAATCACCGCCCTCACTCCGTCGCCAGCAAGTCCCCATTCTTCTTGATGATGGGATATGAACCTCGTGCCCTCCCTGACGTTATTGCCTCATCAAACCTCCCTGCCATTGAAGAACGGATAACTGCCCTCACCGCCGCCCGAAATGAAGCCCTTGCTGCGCATGAACTTGCTAGGCAAGTTATGGCTTCTCGTTCTCAAAAACCATTCGTTCCCTTCTAGAAAGGCGATAAAGTGTGGCTAGAAGCCCGCAACCTGAAACGCTATGTTGTCCACCCGAAACTCACCCCGAAGCGAGAAGGACCCTTTACCATCACGAAGGTCCTATCACCCATCACATACCAACTCCGACTCCCACAGACGTGGAAAATTCACCCCGTCTTCCATGCCTCCCTCTTATCGTCCTATCGCGAAAACCCCGTCCATGGAAAAAACTTCCCTACGCCACCTCCTGACCTGGTAGATGGCGAAGAAGAGTATGAAATAAAATGGATCTTACGCCACCGCGGAGCTCCGTCTTCCCGCTATTACCTGATCTGATGGAAAGGATACTCGGCCGAAGAAGACTCTTGGGTCCCTGAGCAGAACCTCAAAAATGCAAAGTCCGCACTCGATGAATATAAAAGACTTCACTCCTCCATCTTTCCTTCCTCATCCTCTTCCTCTTGAACAACCACCAACAAGAACAAAAACCATTGTTGCTGAAACAAAAACAATGTCTTCTATGTCTAATCTCTACGAGTCTTCCTTCTTCTCTTCTGTTACCATAGACACCCCTCCACCTCCTAGCGGAACTACTCTCATTGCCGATGAACATCTCCCCCCTACTGCCCAGGCCTCACAAGTATTCGTCCTTGCTCCTGCTGTCCCAGTTGTATCTGTGGATGTCCCACTCTTTGCTCACCGTCTGGTCGATGACTTCCCAGACGATAACCAGATCTACCGCCTCCACTCATACTTTAGGGACTCACGCCTTGCAGTTCCTATCAACGCTCATCTCAACATGGGGTCCCCCCTTCTTGCCGTTTACACGGCAGCTCACCAAGTCGGCCGGCTAGAGCTCCTAGCCAACCATTACTCCTCCAACCCGCAATTTGATTTCTTTAAATCCGTTATCAGAGACATCATCAAGCAGCTTAACGACTCCATAAACATGCTTTCCCATCAGATGGGTTTCTTCGACTTCCTTGAAGACCTTGACCACTACCTCCGAGAGCTTAATGAACAAGAGTATCCGCCGTTTGTCCCTCTCTCCTCCCCTTCTGTCCCAACTGTCCCATCAACCCCATCCACGTCCTCACCAGCTCTCGAACCAGCCGAACTCGCCTATGCGGAACATATAGACCACTACTGGACTGGAGGAGATGGAAGTATCACTCTTCCATCCACCCATCCTTGCTTCGCCAAAGCATGCCACCACTGCCATTACCTAGGTCACTTCCAACGTGACTGTTGTTTTTATTGCTGCCCCCTCTGCCTTCATTTTGCACCGGGTCATTCGCAAGCCGCTTGCCCTCTTAAGAGAAGGTCTACTCCTGCCGCTCTGACCTCTCCGACCCTGTCCTCCTTATTGTGTCATACCCGGTCTTCTCGGGTCTTCGTCTTCTGGTCGTGGTACCAGATCTGTTAACTTCGTTGAACCCATACTGGTTCCTCCTCCATCTCGACCTCGTACACGACACACTCCTCATCGTCCTGTTCCCTGTCCTCCATCTCCACCAAGGTCCCCCTCGCCCCCCGACTATAACAACGAATACAATTCCACAGCCTGGGCAAACATCACTGGATCCCCGGGGGGAGCCTATTTAGATTTATAAAGAGTAGTTCCAACAGGAGTTTGGAACATAACGGGGGGGTAATATTACGATTTATTCTTTTCTTTACTCTTTTCTCTTGTCTTGACTAGTCCTCGCCAACTAGCTATGCTAACCCTTACTCGTCTCGGACTATTCCACGCCACTTAGCTGTGCCACCCGCTAAGTCCCGAACCTCTTATCTTCTTATCTCTGATCACGTGTACATCATTGTTCTTCATCGTTCCATGACCTTCCATTCTGCAGTCGCTTATTCAGACTTCTCCCTGCGGAATTCCCTTTCCTGTCTTGGTCTGTGCATGTTGGCACTATCTATATAAACCCTGCAATTGCACCGTAGTACCTTAGCTTCGATCTCCTAGGTATACATCCTGTAACCTAGTCTGAGCCTAATAAACTCCTCCTTTTCCTTTCAAAGTCTCACCTCCTCCTTGAAAGTCTTCACTGCACTTTGAGCAGTGTTTTTGATCTAGTCGTCGTTGAGACTATTGACTCAATGCTTACTCCTTGACTTCTCAACCGACTTGCGACATCACTGCGCGACGTCACTCTGACCTCGACCGACTCGTGACATTACTGCACAACGTCACTCTGACCTCAACCGACTCGTAACATTGCTGTACGACGTCACTCTTGACCCCGACTGACTCGTGACATTACTGCATGATGTCATACCCGACTCCGACCTTCGACCAACCTAGGCTATGCTCGTCCTTACCCAGGCCAAGCGTAACACTATCTCTAGGTAGACCTTTTTTGTAACTGCACTCCCATACCACCAAATCACCTACTCCATCCCCTTCTATCCCAATAATTGTTATGTCCACTTCGAAACCCACTGAACTTTGAATTAGAACTCCAGAGGAGTATGATGGGAACCCATAGAACACCAAATCTTTGCTTGACTTTATCTTGAAATACCTCATGACAAACAAGGATGTATATACCACTGACATGAAGGGAGTCACCTTTGCTCTTTTATATATGAAAAAGGGCTCTGCCTATACCTGGGCATTCACCTTTTGCAGTGGCACAATTGCCAAGTACCCTTGATGCATGTAAGGACCAATTCCTTGCATCCTTTGATTATGCCACAACCAAGGTATATTCCATTACTTGGTTGACCACCATACAAGTGTAACACAGTAGCATAGTTTCGATTGGTCGAGTGGAGGTTGAGATGTCAGCAGTCACTTGGACACTTCTGACAGAGAGGAACTCAAGCAGACACAAGGTCACTTCTCAAAGCTTTCTGGAGATCGCATAGAAACTACACTTGATTGCATAGAACTAGCTTAAGGCTATAGTACATGGGCACCTGGTATATATACTACTTGGAGTGATGGCTATATATAATGGGAAAGGAAATATGGAGGTGGAGCTCTGTGTCTACAAAAGGAAAGAATCTCATATGTATTCTATATTCCACTATTCCACTTCTTGAAGAAGTAGAACTCTGTTTATACTAAATGGAGTCAGCATAGAAATATACTAAAAGGAGTCACAGGACTTCGTACACAGCCACACCTGATTCTGGAATATTGACAAGACATCTGGGCTAGGAAAGAAGTCCATGAGGAGGGAAAGGTGTCGGTATCAAGAGACTATTGTAAAGTCAGGAGGAAATAGCATGCCATGGGCCATTCCAAGTGGAGGCCCATTCAGAAGCAAAGTGAAGAGGAGAAAAAGATGTAGACAAGTCCCAAGGCTTATTCCTTAACTGTAACATTACCTCCTGCTACATTCCAAAACACTGTCTTGGATTTCAATTGAATTCCTCCCCCTCATTGATAACATAGTCAGTGAGGTCGAACGAGGGATTGTTCTGAAAGGGACATTCCCCTAGGTCATGATCATGTTCCCCATGGCAGATCCTCCTTGGATAGTAATACTATGAGTGGTCTGGCACAGTGTAGCAGTATATTGGGCAGATGTAGTGGGGACATTCTGGGTGGAGGTGGCTGCAGCGGTTGTATGTGAAGCACCACAGTTGGTACCTGGGGTAAGGCAAAGTCAAGGCAAGACAGTCGACATTGATCAGGTTGGTTTTAGTACTTGAGTCAATGGACATTGCTTGTGACAACAATGGACCAGAATTTGTTCTGGTGTAGCTCATATCCAATGAAAGGAGGGAAGACCTCCCCTAAGAAGTACTGTCCTGGGCTTTTAACATCGAAGGTGAGAGGGTGTTGGAGTGACTGGGTGAGGATGGATGGGGAGAGGGTCCAGAAAGGGTGTTCAAGCTGGGATAAGGGGTACACTGGCAAGGAAGGCCAGGACATCTTTGTTAGTGACAGGAGGCTGGGGGAAAACTCCTCCAGTAGTTCCTTCAGTGTCATTGGTCATGGTTTTAGCAGAATCGAGGGTGATATCTAAATCAGCTGGGGATGGTAAAGAGAGGGCAACAGGTTCTGAAAGGAGTGTGGACTCATCGGATAGGGAGTCCCAGTTATTAACATTTCAAGAGTCAACAGTGGGGTCATCTGACAGATAGTAAAGCCAGTCATGGAAAGGGAGAGTGTTGAAGATGGATTGTAGGATGGGAAATACCATAAGGTGGGGTAGATCATTGAAGATCCTTCCCATCCTATGCTGGTCCAGGGTGTTGAGAATGGAGGCTCTGGCTTCAGAAAGAACTTGTCCCATGATATGGATATATACTAGGGAGGAATATTCTGGAAGGAGCTGAGTGTGGATGGTTTTGGCGAAGGCATAGGAGTAGGAGTGGAATATATCCACCAAGGATACGAGGGCTCCATTCCCAGAAAATTCTGGGATGAGGTGTATGGCATTGGAGGTGACTGGGTTGTTCAGCAGGTGGTGTAGATGATTCTTCAGCTTCAAAGAGGAAGTCAATGGAGGCAAAGGAGTACTCAGATGTTGAATTCAGCAGTAGAGGCATTGTTGGAAGATATGGATATGATGATGTATGTTTTTAGGATAAGGGGAAGGTGAGGGGGTTCCAAGTTTTATATTCTTCTAGGAGCTTCTTGGTGTATTCTAGATTGTTCTCTGGTTCCCAGGTATTTTTGAAGGATGGGTATCCTTTCCATTTAATAAGGAAAGTCTGATGCCGTGCAGCTCCCCAATGAGATAGGATCTATTCTATTTTAAATTCTTCATCACCATCTATGAGATCTGGTGGAAGCAGAACAAAGTTTGTTCCATGTTCTGCAGTCTTTTTATATGGGGAAAGAAGTAAAGCATGGAAGGCATTATGGATCTTCCATGTCTTTGGCAGCTTTAGTCTATAGGAGATGGCAGAGATTACTTGTGTAATTTCAAATGGACCCTCTCTTCTAGGGGCCAGTTTCTTTGATGGACAGTGAAGGTGTAGGTTGTGCTCTTCTAGCCATACCTTGTCCCACTTTCCATGATTTGAAATGAGAGGTTACTCATTTCTTCATGTATAGTTGGGCCTTTTTATGAACTTCATGTGCTTCTTCTCTTGCCTTAGCCAACTCTGAGAGGTGAGTTTCTATTGCTGGGATGAAGGTTTGTCCCAAGAGAGGGTATCCCTTAGGTTCATATCCCATTATCAGCAAGAATGGGGTCCTTTGGGTTATGGAATGGATGGATGAGTTGTGGTGGTATTCAACTATGGTAAGGAGGTCTACCCATTTGGTGGGGTCTTCTTGACAAAAGATGTGAAGGTAAGTTTCTAGTTTTTGATTCATTCATTCAGTTTCTCCATCAGTTTGTGAATGGTAGGTAAGTGGAGGAGAGTAGTGGGTCATAGTCTAAAAGCCTTGCCAGTTCTAGTACAAAGGCAGAGGCAAATTGTGGTTCCTGGTCAGAGATGACTTTGTCATATAGGCTGAATCATTTGATGTGGCAAGGGAGAGAGGAGTGAGGAGTGGGGCAGTTGGATGGGTATTGACCTTGTTGGCTTGGCAAACTGCACAATCTTGATGGTAGACAAAGCCTGTAAGGCCTGGCCACCAGTAATCTTGTTGGATGAAATTAAGGATGCAAAAGTATTCCCCATGGCTGCCAATAGGAGAGTTATAGAGAGAATCAAGGATTTTGGCATGTGAAGACTCCAGGATATAAAGTCAGTGTTTGTAGTAAAGTAATCCATTGTTGAAGTGCTAGTCTATTTTATTTTCAGAGGGAAAAGCAGGGGATCCATTGTGGAGGTTCTGCAGTTGTTTTTCCATGAGGGAATCAGTAGTTGAGGAGTGTTTAATCTGGTTCGAGAGGTTGATATCCAACTTTTGGAGGAACATATTTGGTAGGAGAACAATGTCCTTGTTATCCTTTGTAGTGTTAGGGGTGTCAATTCCGACTGGGCTAGGTTGTCCAGGTCTAGGAGCAGGTAATGGTGCTGGAGGAGTGACAGGAGATGCTGGAGGAGATGGGTCTGGTGTCTGGGGATGAGCAGGGTCAGGAATGCGCTGTACTGGATGCTCCCCCCCAGGAACTGACACCTGTGAA
>JBBPTC010000852.1:0-10900 GCA_038093955.1 Boletus albobrunnescens
ATGGTTCATGAAAAGACAAAATCTAAATCATAGACAAGCCCAATGGGCTCAATACTTATCTAGGTTTAACTTTAAATGGATTTACAAAGCTGGAGCTCAAATGGGAAAAGCCAATGCTTTATCTCAATGAGAAGATCATACTGCTGGCATGGATGACGATAATAAAGGAGTATTAGTCATACCATCAGAAAACATTAGAAACACAGTTATTGTAAAAAACAGATTCTGATACCATCAAAGAAAAGATCAAAAATGTTACTTGGAGACTAAAATAAAAAGAAGTAACAAAGTTATGTACCAATAATAAAGTCTGTGTGGAGCAGCAAGATTTGCTAGCAGACAAAAATGGCAAGATCTTTGTACCTGATGCTAATGATCTCTGAATGGAGATTATCTGATTATATCATGATACTCCTATAGCTGGACACTCTAGAACAGAGAAAACATTAGAACTCATCTTGCACAGTTATGGTTGGCCAGGAATGGCAATACTGGTGAAAGATTATATCTCCAGATATGATCAATGTACTAGATTCAAAGGGCAAAATATTGCACTTGCCAGAAAACTACAGCTGTTGTCAATTTCAGACAAACCATGGAAGGATATATCTGTTGATTTTACCACAGATCTACTCCTATCAAAAGGATTTGACTCGATCATAGTGGTCATCAATTGATTCTCTAAAGAAGTTGAATTCATCCCCTATATAAAAGCAGTATCTGCTCTCGATATAGTTCACCTCTATCTAGATTGAGTATGAAAGCATCATGGGCTTCCATCCACTATTATTTCTAATTGAGGCCCACAATTCGCCTTTCAAGTAATGAAAGACTTATGTCATAGATTAGGGATCCAACCTAAATTATCTACCGCCTTCCATCCTCAAACTGATGGACAAACCAAATGAATGAATAGAGATCTCCAACAGTATCTTTGCTTATTCACTTGTGAAAAGCAAGACAAATGGATTGATTGGTTGCCTCTAGCATAATTCTCATATAACTCAAAGCAACAACAATCTACTCAGAAATCTCCATTTGAAGTGACTCATACTTATTAACCTTGCATAGGTTTTGAGTAGTGCTCTACCAAAGCCCCTGCTGCAGAGCAATTTGTGAAAGACATTTAGGACACTATAGACCAAATCTGGGCTAATCTAGAAAAGGCTCAACATCATATGAAAGAACAGGCTGATAAACATAGGTCTATGGCACCTAGTTATATCACTGATGATAAGATTTGGCTGTCCACAGAAAATTTAAAATTGACACATGCTTCTCACAAGCTATCAGAACGATGGCTAGGACCTTATATTATTATGAAATTGATTGGCAACAATGCTATCAAGCTTTGTTTACCGAAATCTATGCAAATTCACCCAGTAGTGAATATATCTAGAGTCAAACTCTATAAAGAATATCTTCCAGGCCAGTCTATTGATAAACCAGGTTCAGTACTAGTCACTGAAGATAGGGAGACCAAATGGCTAGTCAACTATATAGTAGATGCACGCTGGAGAGCTAATAAGTTAGAATTTCTTGTTCATTAGCAGGTATATTCCAATGAAGAACAAACTTGGGAACTGGAATCTTAGCTGACTCATGTATAGGAGTCAATTGCTGACTTTTACAAATTGCACCTGAATGCACCTTGCTGGCTCTGCATGACAACCCTTGATTTCTTTGACCTATTTAAATACTGTGGCCATCCAATAGCTGAAGTCCTGAAGAATAGACTCCCTCTAGATTGTCTAGATATTGACTCATGTTATGACTCATGTTCTGACTTGAGTATATCTCATGGTGACACCACTGAGATAAGAGAAAGGTATAAAGCCTTGGATACTTCACCTCCTTCTCTCATTCTCTTGAGTCCTCACACAGAACATGTTATGATTTATTCTTTTCTCTTGTCTTGACTAGTCCTTGCCAACTAGCTATGCTAACTTCCTCTCATCTCAGACTATTCTGCACCACTTAGCTGTGCCACCCACTAAGTCCCAAATCCCTTATCTTCTTATCTCTTATCATATATACACCAGTGTTCTTCGTTATTCCATGACCTTCCATTCCACAATCGCTTATTCAGACTTCTCACTGTGGAATTTCCTTTCTCATCTTGGTCCATGCACGTTGGTGTATCTATATAAACCCCTGCAATTGTGGTATAATACCTTAGCTTCAATCTCCTAGATATACATCCTATAACCTAGTCAAGTATAATAACATCTCTTTTCCTTTTGAAGTCTCACCTCCTCATTACAAGTCTTCACTGCACTTGAGCAGTGTTCTTGATCTAGTCATCGTTGAGACTATTGACTCAATGCTTTCTTGTATGAATGGTATTCCACTGTTCCCTCTTGCTTGACTTGTGACATTACTACACAATGTCCTTCCAGATCTCAACCTGTGATATTACCACAGTGTCGTTTCCTGTCCAGACTCATGATACTACCATGATGTCTATTCCAGTCTTGACCTACGATATCACTATAGCATCACTCCTTGTCCTTCAACCATCCTAGGCTATGCTCGTCCTTATCCAGGCCAAGCGTAACAAAAGATTGAAGCTATCCAGAAGGCCTACCACCATGTAGTATGCCACCATTTCTTCCTCAAACAGACATGGTTGACCCAACCGTCCTTTGACACCCATCCCTATCCCATGGTATGTTTGATACTGCAATCAAGAGCCTTCACTTTCTCCTGAACCCTTGAACTCTTCACCCACCTCTTCTGAAAGTGAAGACCTTCACCTTGCCTCTCCTACAGACAAGGAAACTGTCCAGACTCTAGTGCACGACCTTTTGGCATTGCTAACTTTATCCAGACCACCGACACCACCATCTCCACCCTCTATTTCGAGGCAGACCTCTATCGCTACAGTGCTCCCATATCCAATTACTAGACCACATACTCCTATCCCCCTCATTCCACCCATCATCATATCATCCACCAAACACGCCAAACTCTGCATCGGCTCTCCAGAGGAGTATGATGGGAATCTGAAAAATGCCAAATCCTGGCTCAACACTGTACGAACCTATCTCTTGACCAACAAGGATGTTTACAACACTGACGTAAAGAGAGTCGCCTTCACACTCTCCTACATGAAAAAAGGCACTGCCTATACCTGGGCATCAACCTTCTGGGCCAATGCCCTAGATAACAACTTGTTTGGAACCATGTTGGACTTCAAGTCCAAATTCCTAGAAGCCTTCGACCACGCCAGTACCAAAACCGATGCAATTACCTGGCTGGCAACTATTAGGATCAAGGATTGCAAAGTACTCTCTGAGTACATCACAGAATTCAAAAATCAGGTCGCAGTGAGCAGCATCACTGAGGAACTCATTCTCATAAACTATTTCTCTGCCAGCATTCCTGAAACTCTCATGAAACAAATCCTAGCCATGGAGACCATATCAACGAAAGTCACTGATTGGTACAAGAAAGCCATGGTCTTCAAACAGGGTGCTGACCAATCCGACCTTATCCATGCTATGCACAGGAACCCTTCTTCAACCCCCTGCTTCTTCTCTACTTCTGCCAAGAAAAAAGATCCCAATTTCATGGACATTGACATCATTCGCCTCCTATTTCCTAAAAAACTTATGGATGAAGAATGGGTACAATTCACCAAAGAAGGGCAATGTTTCAAGTGTTGCCGAAAGGGACACAATTCCTATGACTGCAACATCGAATTTGTACCATCAAAGAAGACAGAAAAGAAAGTTCAAAAGGTGAAGAAGGAAGAAGACTTTCCCAAACTGGAGAACTATGACAATGAAGAGGACACAGTAGAATGTGTCCAATTTAAAAAGGATTTTTAGAACAGAGTCCTCTATTGACATGAGTACCCTCCTTCTCCTCTCTTACATATGCTCCTATACTTGTATCTTCAAAAACCAATCTCTGCAGATTCCAATACAAGTCATTGATCCCTTGCATGTTATGAAAGTCGTCGACACCTGCACCCTAGTTGATAGTGGTGCTGACATTTCCTGCATTGACTTCGGATTCGTCTGGAAACATCGTCTACCCACCACTCATTTACTGAAACCAATTTCCATCCAAAACATTGACCAGACAATAAACAAGAAAGGCCAGATTCACTTCACCTCTGACCTTTACCTTAACATTGAAGGAATAGCCCAGAAGGTGACCTTTTACATCATGGACTGTGGAACCGAGAATGTCATCCTTGAACTCTCCTGGCTAAAGAAAGCCAACCCCTTTGTAGACTGGAAATCAAATACCCTTACAATCAATGAGTCTGCAGACAAATCAAAAGGACTGTATCAGTCCTACACCTCCAATGCTTTATCCAACGACATCCTTTTAAACCAACGTTGCCCTCCTCCTCGACACACCATGATCAGAGCTGCTACTGCTGATCACCTCAAAAAGTTCATCAAACACAAGTCTGAGAATGAATATGTACTGTACACTTGTCACCGGATCATACAATTTGGCTCTTGTTTCGCCCCTCTAGGCTTCCCAGTCATCACCAAATTAACCTCTGCCATAGAGCTAGCTAGAGAGGCCAATAAAAACAAGAAGGAAACCATCCTTCCTCCAGAATACCAAGAGTATGCTTCCATCTTCTCTAAGGAAGCTACTGACCACGTTCCTCCATCCTAATCCTGTCGGAATTCTAGGTATTCAGTTTACTCTTCACTAAAGAGACCTAGATTCTAGACCCAGATTATTCCGTTTCTTACACTATCACATTTAGTCATCAAAGATGTCATAGATAAGAGTGACATATGCCATTGGGCGATATCTCTGGATAGTCATACTAGATGACTCATCCTTATCATTCTTATCTTTACCTATCTATTTATGGATAGAGACATGACAAGGACAAACAGTCCTTGATCCCTATATAAGAGGAGCTCTCTTGATAGTCGCTTCTCACACACACAAAAGTTGAGACAGTTGTTGCTAATCTACTCTCTCATCACTACTCCACTCAGGCCTAGTACACTCTGCTAGTCATGCTTCCTCAAAGCTCGCTTTGCCTTCCTTAGTACTAAGTGAGTATCTCCCACTTAGTCCATTCAACCACATCCTCTGCAGACTCGGTCTCTTTGATCAGTCCACCTACTACACCTTAGGTAGTAGAGGAAGTGAGATCCCCTGGTTTCATCCTCTAGGATTGTGAATTTCATTAAACCCTATGACCACGAAATCAACCTTAATGACTTGTTTAAACCAAAAATCGGGAAAATCTATCTCTTTGCCCCCGAAGAAAAGGAAGTGATGGATGCTTTCATTGACAAAAATCTTGCTTCTGGGAAGATCCATCCTTCCAATTCTCTGCAAGCATCCCCCTTTTTTTTGTCAAAAAGAAAGATGGTGTTTGTCCCTGCCAAGACTACCACTATCTTAATGAACATACTGTCCATGATGCCTATTCCCTTCCTTTGATTTCTGACCTCATCAACAAATTTAAAGATGCTAAAGTCTTCACAAAATTCAACGTATGATGGGGTTACAACAATGTCTGCATAAAGGATGGACACCAATGGAAGGCCGCTTTCATTACACATTGTGGCCTCTTCAAACCCACAGTCATATTCTTTGGTCTCACAAACTCACCTGCCACTTTCCAACATTTCATGAATGATTTGTTCTAAGATATGATTGCTGAAGGATGGCTTGTCATTTACATGGACGACCTCCTCATCTTCTCTCCTGACCAAGAAACCTACAAAGAACAGATGAAACACATTCTTTAAAGGATGCAAGAACTTGACTTGCATTTAAAACTCTTGAAGTGCAACTTCACCACCAAGGAAGTCAAATACCTTGGTATGATCATCCGTCCTGGTGAGATCACCATGGACCCTGTCAAGCTCAATGGTATCGCCAAGTGGCCTACTCCAGAAAAAGTCAAGGATGTATGCTCTTTTCTTGGCTTCACCAATTTCTATTGCCGCTTCATTCCAAATTACTCAACTGTCGCATGCCCTCTAATTGATCTCACTAAGCAATTCCAGGCCTTGGCCTGGACCCTTTCCTATTAGAGCACTTTTGATTGTCTCAAAGCCCTCTTCCTTGCACAACCTGTCCTCCACTTTCCTGACATCTCTGCACCATTTGCCATCACAACAGATGCCTCAAAATATGCCTCTGGGGCTGTCCTCCTTCAAACTGATGCCAATGGCAAGTGACACCCCTGTTTATATCTCTCTGAATTATTTTCCCCTACAGAGAGAAATTATGACATCTACAATTGCAAACTTCTCACGATCCTTCAAGCCCTCAAAGCATGGCACCACTATCTTCTTGGCTCCACCTTCCCTGTCCAGGTCTTTACTGACCATAAAAATCTAACTTACTTCTGTTCTGCCCAGCACCTGAACTGCCATCAGGCCCACTGGCTCCTTGATCTTGCAGATTTCGATCTCAAGATAACCCATGTTCCTGGCAAAGACCTTGCTGCTCCTAATGCTCTTTCTCATCACCCAGATCTTCTTCCTACTTCCGATAATGACAACCAAGGAATTGTTCTTCTTCCCCCCTCTCTCTTCATCAAGATGATTGACTCTACCATCACCAGTGTCATCGAAGACAAATCCAAGAAGGACAATCTATACCTGTCCATTCTCCAATCCCTTGACAAGGGCCTTCCTGCTTCTTTCCACTCCTGCCTCTCTGACTGGCAGTGTTACGCTTGGCCTGGGTAAGGACGAGCATAGCATAGGATAGTCAAAGGTCAAGGAGTGACGTTATGGTGATATTGTAGGTTAGGACTGGAATAGACATCACGGTAATATCATGAGTCTGAACAGGAGGTGATGCTGTAGTAATATCACAGGTTGAGGTTGGGAATAACATTGGGTTCCACGAAGTTACCTGTTCTGGTGCCATGACCAAAGGATGAGGAAGATACCCGAGAAGATTGGGTACATCGAGATGAAGAGGATATGGCAGGAGAGGTCGGAGGGGCAGGGGTAGACCTTTTTTTGAGAGAGCAAGCAGCTTGCAAATAACCTGGTGCAAATCGGAGGCAGAGGGGGCAGCAGTAGAAACGACAGTCACATTGGAAGTGACCTAATCAATGACAATGGTGGCATGCTTCAGCAAAGCGAGGATGATTGGATGGGAGAGCTACACTTCCATCTCCTCCAGTCCAGTAATGGTCAATGCATTCTGCATATGCAAGTTTGGCTGGTTCTAGGGCAGACGAGGATGCAGATAGGGTTAATGGAATGGTAGGGTCGTGAGGGGAGAAGAGAGGGACGAACGGAGGATGCTCTTGTTCATTGAGCTCCCAGAGATAGCGATCGAGGTCTTTGAGGAAGTTGAAGAAGCCCATCTGATGTGAAAGCATGTTAATTGAGTTGTTTAGCTGCTGGACAATGTTTCTGATAACGGTTTTCAAGAAATGGAATTGTGGATTGGAGGAGTAATGGTTGGCTAGGAGTTCTTGCCGGCCGACTTGGTGGACTGCCAAATAGACAGCAAGAAGGGGTGACCCCATGTTGAGATGAGCGTTAATAGGAACTGTGAGGCCTGAGTCCCTGAAGTAGGAATGGAGATGGTAGATCTAATTGTCACCTGGGAAGTCATCGACCAGATGGTGGGCAAAGAGTGGAATGTCCACTGATATGACAGGAATGGCGGGAGCATGGATGAATATCTGAGAGGACGACGTATTGGCCAAGGAAGTAGAGAGGAGGTCTTCTTTGGCAGCAAGAGTAGTTCCGCTAGGAGGCGGAGGGGTGTCTACGGTAACAGAGGACTCAGTAACAGAAGTGATATCAGAAGAAAAGAAAGAACACTCATAGAGGTTTGACATAGAGGACATTATTATTCAACAATGGTTTTTGTTTCTGGTAGAAGTTTGGGAGGAAAAGGATGAGGAAGGAAAGGCGGAAGAGTGAAGTTTTTTATATTCTTCGAGAGCAGACTTTGTGTTTTTGAGATTCTGCTCAGGAATCCAGGAATCTACTTTGGCTGAATATCCTTTCCATTAGATCAGATAATAGCAGGAGGACAGAGTTCCCCAGTGGCGTAATATCTGCTGTATTTCGTATTCTTCTTCGCCATCAACCAGGTCAGGAGGTGGTGCAGGGAAGTTCTTCCCATAGACGGCATTTTCGTGATAGGGCGATAAGAGGGAAGCATGAAAGACAGGATGGATTTTCCACATCTGTGGGAGTCGGAGTTGGTACGTGATGGGCAATAAGACCTAGGTAATGGTAAAGGGTCCTTCTCACTTTGGGGCTAATTTTGGATGGACGACATGGCGTTTCAGGTTGCGGGCTTCTAGCCACACCTTATTGCCTTTCTGGAAAGGATGGAATGATTTTCAAGAACAAGAGGCCATAACTTGCCTAGCGAGTTCGTGTGCAGCAAGGGCTTTGTTTTGAGCAGTAGTGAGGGATTTTATCCGTTCTTCAATGGCAGGGAGGTTGGACAAGGCGATAACATCAGGAAGGGCACAAGGTTTGTATCCCATCATCAAGAAGAATGGGAATTTGCTAGTGATGGAATGAGGGTGGTGATTGTGAGCAAATTCTGTGTGAGTAATGGATTTGGACCATGCAGTGGGATTGTTTTCACAGTAGATATGCAGATAAGTCTCAATTTCTTGATTAACCTGTTCAGTTTCGTCATCAGTCTGTGGGTGATAAGCCGTAGAGAGGGAGAGATTGTAACTGAGGATCCTCCTGAGTTCCTTTGCAAAGGCAAAGGCGAATTGAGGTCCTCTGTCAAAAATGATTTTATTGTACAAGCTGAAGTGTGAGTAGACTTTCATGAAGAAAAGTGAGGCTACTCCTTTGGCAGTACAAGTTTTTTTAATTGGGCAAAGAATCACCCCCTTAATAAGCCCTTGGTCAACCATGACCAAGAGAGAGTCGAAACCAGCAGATGGAGGAAAATCAGTGATGAGGTTGCAAGAGATCTGCTGAAAAGGTCGAGAGGCAGATAAGGAGATAGGGAGGAGCAGGAGAAATGTTGGATGGGTGTTCACCTTGTTTTGCTGGCAGATGGCACAGCTGGAAACAAAGGAACAGACATGGGAGGCAAGACCAGGCCACCAGTAGTCGGCAGAGACAAGTTGGCATGTTTTCAAGAAGCCGGGTTGGCCAGCAGAAGGATGGTCATGGCAGCGAGAAATGATGGAATGGCGGATGCCCTCAGTAGGAGGGATATAGATGCGGTTTTGATAAAGGAGGATGCCATTGCAAAGTTGCCAGTTGGAGAGGCAGGAATGGAACAGAGCAGGAAGATCCTTATTGAGGGACTGAAGAATGAATAGGTAAAGATTGTCCTTCTTGGATTCATCTTCAATGATGCTGGTGATGGTGGAATCGATCATCTTGACAAAGAGAGATGGAGGGAGAAGAATGGTTCCTTGGTTGTCATCGTCAGATGAAGGAAGGAGATCTGGACGACAAGAAAGGGTATCAGGGGTGGCAAGGTCTTTGCCTGGTATGTGAGTGATCTTGAGATTGAAATCTGCAAGATCGAGAAGACAGTGGGCCTGACAACGGTTCAGGTGCTGGGCAGAATGGAAGTAAGTCAGATTTTTATAGTCAGTAAAGACCTGGACAGGAAAAGCAGAGCCAAGGAGATAGTGGCACTATGCTTTCAGAGCACGAAGGATCACAAGGAGTTCACGATTATAGATGTCATAGTTTCTCTCTGCGGGAGAAAATGATTCAGAGAGATAAGAACAAGAGTGCCACTCGCCATTGGCATTGGTTTGGAGGAGGACAGCCCCAGAGGCGTATTTTGAGGCATCTGTTGTGATGGCAAATAGAGCAGAAACATCAGGAAAATGGAGGACGGGTTGCATGAGGAAGAGAGCTTTGAGACAATCAAAAGCTCTCTGACAAAAGGGAGTCCAGGCCCAAGCCTGGAATTTCTTTGTAAGATTGATGAGAGGGCATGCAACAGTAGAGTAGTTCGGAATGAAGTGGCGATGGAAATTGGCAAAGCCAAGGAAAGAGCGAACGTCCTTAACTTTCTCTGGAGTAGGCCACTTGGCAATGCCATCGAGTTTAACAGGGTCCATGGCGATCTCACCAGGATGGATGATCATACCAAGGTATTCGACTTCCTTGGTGGCAAAGTTACACTTAGAAAGTTTCAAGTGTAAGTCCAATTCTTGCATTCATTGAAGAATGCATTTTGTGTGCTCTTCGTGGGTTGCTTGATCAGGAGAAAAAATGAGGAGGTCGTCCATGTAAATGATGAGCCATCCTTCAGCAATCATGTCTCGGAACGAATTATTTATAAAGCGTTGGAAAGTAGCAGGAGAATTTGTGAGACCAAAGAACATGACCATTGGTTCAAATAGACCACAATGCATAATGAAGGCAGCTTTCCATTGGTGTCTGTCTTTGACACGGACGTTGTTGTAACCCCATCAAACGTCGAACTTGGTGAAGACTTTTGCGTCTTTGAGTTTGTCAACAAGGTTGGAGATCAGGGGAAGGGGATAAGCGTCATGGACAGTATATTCGTTTAGGTAGTGGTAGTCTTGGCAAGGGCAAAGACTGCCATCTTTCTTTTTGACAAAGAAAAAAGGAGACACTTGAGGAGAGTTGGAAGGACGGATCTTCCTGAAAGCAAGATTTTCATTAATGAAAGCATCCGTCGCTTCCTTTTCTTCAGGAGCAAGGGGGTAGATCTTCCCAATCTTTGGCTTGAACAAGTCATCAAGGTTGATCTCGTGATCATAGGGTCGGGAAGGTGGAACATGGTCGGTGACTTCCTTCAAGAAGACAGAAGCATATTCTTGATATTCAGTGAAACGACCAACTCACTTAAGAGCTAGTTGTTTGGGTTGGAAAGAGTACTAGATGTGAGCCAAGCACTAGCTGTTGTTGGGAAAACTCCAGGAGGACAAGACTGCCATCTCCTGGTGATGTATTGG
>JBBPTC010000854.1:0-10897 GCA_038093955.1 Boletus albobrunnescens
AGAGATATATCTTTTGATCATCACCTTGATCATCTGATCACTAGGGGATAATATCCTCACTATTACTACAGAGCCTAGCAAAGTACTAGACTGCTGTAGAGTAGATCCTACTAGGAATTAGGCTACAGAAATTAGTCAAGGATCTATACTTGATAGAATTCTTATTCCTATCCAAGATCAATTGCACCTTCTAGCTTAGTCAATATAAGTGGTCAGTAGTCACCCATTTGATAAGTGTGAGAAGTGAGTTATTCTTTATTCTGCATCTCCTGCTATTTGGCACTGTCCACAAAGGAATTCATAGCAGAGTGTGATCATCTCTTGACATTGGTTGTCAACATCATCTATAGTCAGCAAGTTAGCTGCACTCTTTTGCACTCTTATTTTGTCACCACACTATAGCAGACCTTCTCTGCTCTATAACACCCCCCAACTATAGCAGACTATTTCTACTACACAACACAAGGAGGATTAATATCATCCACTCTGATTGATCCTATTAAAGTAAAGTTAGGAAGAATGCCCATGCAATCAAGCTGACTGTAGTGTTATATAGTCCACTATATTCCTGTTACTCCAAGAAGAAACAGAACAGCCCACTGACTGTGGTGAATAAGGTTCTGTAGGATAGAAGGCCTAGACCTCAAGAGTTTCCTGCTAGATTTATTCAAACAAGATACTGCTGTCCTCATATGAAGAGTCATATGATAACCCACTGTATCACTAGTGTCACTGACACACTAGTATACCCAACGACCAAGCTCGTCAGCTCCTCCACTCACTCGCGATAGTGGACCCTTGTTCATATCACTCATCCTCTTCTTGCATATACTGGGCCTTGTCCTTGAGCCACCAGAACCAACCCTATTCCCTCGTATTCCCCAATAGGCTCTGACAACCAACAACCTATCGTCCTGGGAATACATGACACTACAGAATCCTACTACAGCACAGCCTTATGGCTCCCCATCTTCCTGAATAGAAGACACTGCCTCATGGATATCTAACAAAGTCATAGCCTTGATGGCTCCCTGTCTCTGGATTAGGATCCATAGCCTTACGGCTCTCCAGATATCCTTAACAGGATATATGACGCATGACAGAACTCTGATGAGTTCCTTTCCCTTTCATATCCTGCTCCATGGATTTTTTTTACTTCACCTTCTCATATCCATGGAGGCTGTATATGCAGAACCCCAATGGATATCCACTTATTCCACTTTCCTTATAAAGGCTGGTGCCACATGGACCAGCACTTCCTTATTGAGGTGCATAGCCACACCTCATATAGTATATAGTCTAGCCACTGTAGATGATCAAGCCCTAAGCTTGATCTACACCATACCAGCATAACCACTCGGTGTAATAACTTGCCATAAGACCTAATCCTAGGAGGTGATCTTGTGTCTGCCTAGAGTAGGCAACTACTTGAATAACATCTCATTGCCATTGATATATGGCTCCTCTTGACATTATCCACTTAGTCATTGCCTATTGCTGATATAGGGGGAATCTCTCCAAGTTCAGTTCCACATAATATCCAGAGGTTGCCTTTACCTCAAGAACATCCTTGTGCACATTTTCCTTGCGCATGTTTGTGCTCTGACTAAGCTCAGTTACATCATCTGTGTCATTTGTAACCATCACCATTACAAAAGATCAAGCTTTTCCCCTTTGCCCTACTATTATATAGAAGACAATATCCATCCATGACTTCACCACATCATATGGGAGATAACGAAGGACCAGACCAGCAATACCAACCGAACAATATTGTTATACGGAGAATAGGCAGATCATGGACAACTCTCAAACAAATGGGAATGCCACCCAAACCAGAACAAAGTCGCAAGGAGAACGTAGGACCTTGGACACAAGACAACACACTAGGAGAAGTACTAGTATAAAATCCACTCAGGAAATAGACCACTAGGGCATTGCAAGACCTAGGATATAGAAACATCAAGCTACAAGGAGAAGCCCTTGAGCATAGGAAAGAACCACCAAATGCCATGAGGAGATGCCCTCAGGAATAGGATTCAATAAACCACAAGGAGAAGCCCTTGGGTATAGGAAAACCCTTAGGAGATCACACTGAAGATAGGGGAGATGTCACCAACAAAAATAAATCAACACTTAGGTAACACAGGACCAAGGAACTAACAAGAACTAACCACTGGGAGAGACCTAGGAAATAGGAAGAATGACAAACAAAAGGGACGTCTTATGACTAACAAATTTATCTACTTGAGCAAGATAATAAAGGACTTGCCCAATCAAAAGAAGATAGATTAACATCAAGGCAATATAGGACTTGGGTTACCAACAAATGGAATACCAAGATAACAAAGGCCTTGGAAAACCACAACAACTACAACACCAGGCCCATGCTATAAGCAGACACAATGCTGTGCATATAGTTGTCTACCATAAATAAGGATAATGTTGTTCTCCCCATAGTGCACAAGGGGGCATATTGTCAGAGTGCTAGAGGCTGGCACATAAGACAAATTGATAATGTTTACTGTTTGTGTGATCACAATGATTGTCATGTCATTCTGCTTCATGTATGAAGCAGAGAAATTGGAAACTCCTTACCGATGAACTTTGACCTGGAACCAACAACAAAAATAGGAGAAGATTGACAATATCACCTCCATGGCAAGTCCGGCATGACTATAAACTGCATTTCACTCGACAAGTCTGGCATGACTATAAACTACATCCTTCCATAGCAAGTCCGGAATGACTATAAACTGCATTCCCTATAGTGAGTCCAGCATGACTATAAACTGCACTCTCCACAGCAAGTCCGGCATGACTATAAACTGCATCTTTCTAACTCAACAAGTCTGGCATGACTATAAACTGCATCTCCTTACAATAGACTCTGGCATGAGTATAAACCACATCCTATCATAAGTCCGAAATGACTAAAAATAACAGCTGATGAATAGGTCCTACCAATAGGACAAACAGAGACACCTACTGAACAGTGTGAGGGAAGGGCAACAGTGTGAACAATCTGGGGTAACAGCTAAGCCACCCAGGGACCTCTGTTAGGGCACCCAACCTGATCCTCTTGAACAAGTAAGGATCTTCTGGAAGAACCGGATGAGTGCACAACATACTGTTATGCTTGGCCTAGGTAAGGACGAGCATAGCCTAGGTCGGTCAAAAGTCAAGGAGTGACGCTACAGTGATATCATAGGTCAAGACTGAGATGGACTTCATGGTAGTATTACAAGTCTGGACAGGGGACAATGTTGTGGTAATATCACAAGTTGAGGTCAGGGATGACGTCATGCAGTAATGTCATGAGTCGATCAAGAGAGAACAGTAGAGTGCCATTCATATGAGTAAGCGTTGAGTCAATAGTCTTAACAACCACTAGGTTAAGAACACCACTCAAAGTGCAGTGAAGACTTGTAATGGAGGAGGTGAGACTTCGAAGGAAAAGAGATGTTATTGGCTTTCCACTAGATTACAAAAGGTACACCTAGGAGATCAAAGCTAAGGTACTATGGTACAATCATGGGGTTTATATAGATAAGCCAACGCGCACAGACCAAGATAGAAAAGGGAATTCCATAGGGAGAAGTCTAAATAAGCAACTGTGGAATGGAAGGTCATAGAATGACGAAGAACAATGATGTACATGTGATCAGAGATAAGAGGATAAGAGACTCGGAACTTAGCAGGTGGCACAGCTAAGTGGTGCAGAATAGTCCAAGATGAGAAGAGGTTAGCATAGCTAGTTGACTAGAACTAGTCAAGACAAGAGAAAAGAATAAATCGTAATACATACCCTCTACCCATGCACTTGATGAAACATCCACCACCTGCCACTACCATGCCATATGCCAAGACTATAGTTATGAGTCACAATGGCCTCTCTCGATCTCTGCTTATCCTCCTACCCACCCCAGGCAGTCTTACCATAGCTGCCACTATACCCCTCCACCTTGGGTCCAAGATCGATTGTTCTTTTAAAGGACCAGCATGTCCTTGTCCAAAACTGCCTTGGTATGACAAATGCCAAGGATCCTTTACTCAATGGACCAGCAAGTCCATAAACTGCATCAACACAACCTGATGGACCAGCATGTCCTCAAACTGCATACCCTACCAACCAGAAGGTCATTAGACTGCACCCCCTGCAACAGACCGGAATGTCTATAAACTATCCAGACCATCACTCTAGACTACATTGGTCATCCCCCTCTCCTTGATATCCACCATAGACCCCTATCAGTCTAACTGGATGTGCTTCATTGCTGCCATTAGCAAGGACTATCCATGGATTTTCCTCTTCTTTTCTGCCCACTGACCTTTATGATGATAGTCAGGATATGGTACTTCTGAAGTCTACTTGGGGGGTAATTTCCCTCCTTTAGCAACAAATCGACCTGGAACTGACCAGACAACAGGAAACAAGATCTAGATCAGGCCTAGGTCTAAGATAAATGGAATTCCCTTACTTCCCGACAAGAACCAGATCCACCACTCCCATCCTTCAAGATGATAAACTAGAGACCTCCTTATTATATCTGGAACAAGTCACCATCAACAATGTGAATCCCCTTATTCTCACGAAGAACCTATGAAAGAAGTCCACCCCATCTCCTACCAAGGAGAATGCTTCTGAAATAGTCCACTCCATTTTCAAGAACAAATCGCCACCTAGACTGATGAAGCCCAATCGAGGAAGTGGTATATACCTGCCTCAACTGAAGGATCACTGTCTCCCTACCCCACTGACCTCACATCGGAACTGTTATGTCCTTAAACTGGATCCATAGACCATCATGTCTATAAACTAACTACATGATAGACCGCAAAGTCTATAAACTAGGATGTCTTAGCAAGACCACTATGTTTCTAAACTAGATCCCAGAAGATGCCTCTACAACCCAACCATCCCCTATTCCTCTTGAGATTGAGAAATGATTTCCCTCTTAGGAAGTTCACACAAGTCGATGTCAAAAGAAATGAGTCTATCAAGAGTATCTCTCCCACCTATTACCCCTCACATCTAGAAGTCTGCTATGACTATAAATTGGATCCTACTCTCCAGAACCAACCAAAACAGCATGGAAAGGCTGGAATGCCTCTAAACTACCAATCCTCCAGAACTGACTGGAATACTGTTGATGCTACCTCACTTCCTCAGAAAGAATGCTGCCTAGAAGGTCTACTCCGTCCTCCCTTGAGGAATACCTTTAACCACAGTCTATCCCATTTTTTTTACCAATAAAGAGTTGCAATATCAATTGAACTCTCCCTAGTATCAAGGATCACTTTTCATCTTAGGAAGTGACAACTGTCTGAGCATGAAGAGCCCAAGATCTCTATCTACCAAAGCATCTCTCTGGAAGACTGCTAAGTCTATAAACTGGATCCCTAGATCTGGAATCACCCAGACTTGTGCCTATAGACTGGAAGGTCTCAAAACTATTGAAGAATCTCTAGAACTGACCAGAACCCCTTGATCAAACATCATTGGATGTCCCTGACAACCACAATATTATAAAACTGGATCTGACGCCTCTATTCCCTGCCTTTTTCACCACCTAGAAGAAATAATCTGCACTCCTAGTCTCCAAGAGACACTCTCACTGACTTAGGGCTCTACCTCTGATATGGAAGTTCATATATTGATGCCACTAGGAATAAAGCATACTCAAAGTTTTCTCAACTCCCCACATTCACCCTCTTGCATCGACAGGACTAGGAAGATCACTATTCCTAGTACCTTTATGAAGAACTAGTGTGTCCACTATGATGTTAAACTAGATCAAGTGTCCACTATGACAATAAACTGGATCCCTCAACCAGCAAGTCGTAAAACTGAACCACTACCTAGGATCAGAATGGGACACCCCTGGTTATCTCTACCGACCTTCATGTTGATAAACTAAAGACAACAATCTAGGATGGCTCATTCCCTAGATCAATGAATGACAACTGATGTTCTCTACGACATTAAACTGGACCTCGCCAACCATGCTCAATAAATGGAAAGCACCCAGACCACCATGTCAATAAACTGGGCTGTGGAGAAAGACCTAAAACCTCCACCTCTTGCTGGCTGTCCACAAGGACAATAAACTAACTAGGAGAAAAATTGTAGAAAATAGAAAAAGAACAAAAGAAAGACAATGGTAGGATTAAAAGAGTCCTACCACCTCAATCCCAGATGGGTACACACCTAGGATCTCTAGAACAAAAGGACTGAAATGTTCCTAAACTACCAACCTATCTCGGAAGGGACTGTTCCCGAGACTCCCAATAAACCAGAAGGACCAGAAAGTCCTTAAACTACCAAAAACATCTTGGAAGGGACCTTTCCCTAGATACCTGAGGAGACTGTAATGTCTATAAACTATCACCCCCAAAATAGAATAAAGGCATTGCCTCTCACATGGGCATATAAGACCTATAACTAGAACAAGATGAAAAAGATCACAGGAAGGATCTTCCCTGGATCTCTCGAAGATGTCCGGAATGACATTAAAAACTACTCTTGTATTTCCAAAATCTAGATCTGCAGCTGGAACAATGGAACTCCGCATTCGGCTCCACATTACTCCTTATAGGAAGGGGCTAGAAGATATAAATAAATGCAGAATACATGGAAAGAGACAACAAGCTCTTTACAGTCTCACTCCAAGTCACCTAACTCTCCAACAATGACCTTCATTGACCAGACCATGCCACTTGCCCTCGCCCTCATGGCTGCTTTCATCACCATTCTCATCTCAGACATTCTGATAGTGATCATGTCTACAATCATTATTATCCTCATCAACTTCACCTTCCTTCTGCAAGGAGGAAGATAGGAACAACTCTTAGAAGAGTCCCATGGTACCTGAAGACTCTAAACTCAGGGTAACCCATCCATTTAGAGAATAAAGATGTAAAACTTAGAACTCGATCCTGGAACTTTCCATTCTCCAACATTACCAACACTTTTCCTTGTCTTGCCCTTGCTGAAGAATCACTGGAAAGCCCTCGCCAAGAACCAGTGAACCTTGTGGAGGAAGACCCACCTCCTCAGAAGGATTGGACTAGAAGAATTAGGAGATAGTGTTTAAGTGAGGTCACTTGAATGCTAGGAAGGGGCTAATGTTACAGTTGTCATCGGACTCACAGTCTGACATCCAACCTTGCTCTGCAGAGCTCAAACCAAATACCTCACATGACTCCTACCTCCTGCCACCCTCATACAAAGAGTCATATGATAACCCACTGTGCCACTAGTGTCGCCGACACACTAGTATACCCAACAACCAAGCTTGTCAGCTCATCCACTCACTCGCAATAGTGGACCCTTGTTCATATCACTCATCCTCTTTTTGCATATGCTGGGCCTTGTCCTTGAGCCACCAGGACCAATCCTATTCCCTTATATTCCCCAATAGGCTCTGACAACCAACAACCTATCATCCTGGGAATACACGACACTACAGAATCCTACTACAGCACAGCCTCATGGCTCCCCATCTTCCTGAATAGGAGACACTGCCTCATGGATATCTAACAAAGTCATAGCCTTGATGGCTCCCTATCTCTGGATTAGGATCCATAGCCTTACGGCTCTCCAGGTATCCTTAACAGGATATATGACACATGACAGAACTCTGATGAGTTCCTTTCCCTTTCATATCCTACTCCATGGATTTTTTTTACTTCACCTTCTCATATCCATGGAGGTTGTATATGCAGAACCCCAATGGATATCCACTTATTCCACTTTCCTTATGAAGGCTGGTGCCACACAGACCAGCACTTCCTTATTGAGGTGCATAGCCACACCTTATATAGTATATAGTCTAGCCACTGTAGATGATCAAGCCCTAAGCTTGATCTACACAATACCAGCATAACCACTCGGTGTAATAACTTGCCATAAGACCTAGTCCTAGGAGGTGATCTTGTGTCTGCCTAGGGTAGGCAACTACTTGAATAACATCTCATTGCCATTGATATATGGCTTCTCTTGACATTATCCACTTAGTCATTGTCTATTGCCAATATAGGGGGAACCTCTCCAAGTTTGGTTCCACATAATACCCAGAGGTCACCTTTATCTCAAGAACATCCTTGCACATGTTTGTGCTCTGACTAAGCCCAGTTACATCATCTGCATCATTTGTAACCATTACCATTACAAGACGTTGCGATAATATCACAAGTCTGAATAGAAGTAGACATCATGGTAGTATTATAAGTTGAGATTGGAGTTGATGTCATGCAGTAATGTCATGAGTCGTTCAGGAGAGAACAGTGGTGTTCTGTTCATACAAGAGAGCATTGAGTCAATAGTTTCAATGATGACTAGATCAAGAACACTGCTCAAAGTGTAGTGAAGACTTGTCATGAGGAGGTGAGACTTCAAAAGTAAAGAGGTTTATTGGACTCAGATTAGGTTACAAGATGTACACTTAGGAGATCGAAGCTAAAGAACTACAGCATGATTGCAAGGGTTTATATAAGGATGCCAACATATATGGACCAAGACAAGAAAGGGAATTCTGCAGTGAGAAGTCTGAATAAGCAGCTGCAGAATAGAAGGTCATAGAATGACAAAGAATAATGTTGTACATGTGATCAAAGATAAGAAGATAAGGAACTTGGGACTTAGCAGGTGGCATGGCTAAGTAGTACAGGATAGTCCAAGACAAGATGAGGTTAGCATAGTTAGTTGATAAGGACTATTCAAGATGAAAGAAAAGAAGAAATCATAATAGGTAGTCCAAGCTAGTGGCAATATTATGACACATCTGGCTAGGCTAATAGGGGTCCATGGCAGACAATGAAGAGAGGGGAGTGACCAACGGTAGTTTGAGTGATGGTGGTGTTAGTTTATAGACATCCCAGTCTATTGAAGGTGGTGCAGTTTAATGACCTGCCAGTCAATCAGATAAGGTATGCAGTTTATGGACATGCCAGTCCATCATGGGTGGATTCTTGAATTATGTGATATTGAGGAAGTTTTGAACAAGGATGTGCTGGTCCTTTGAAAGAACACATTGATCTCAGGTCCAAGGAAGAGGGGTATAATGGCAGCTATGGTGAAACTACCCAGGGTGGGTAGAAAAAGCAGAGATTGGGGAGAGCCATTGTAATTCATAATATAGTCTTGGCCTGTAGCAGCAGTGGGTGGATGTTTTGTCAAGCACACAAGTGGAGGATATGTTGCATGCTCATTTAATACTTCCAGAAGAGCCTTGCTCTTGAGAGGATCCGGTTGGGTGCCCTAATAGAGGTCCCTGGGTGGCTTAGCTGTTACCCTAGATTGTTCACACTATTGCCCTTCCCTCACTCTGTCAAGTAGATGTCTCCATTTGTTCTTTTGGCAGGAGCTGTCCATTGGGTAGTTTTTGGTCATTCCAGACTTGTTTGGTGGTTGGCATAGTTTATAGTCATTCTGGACTTCTAATATTGGAATGCAGTTTATAGTCATACCAGACTTGCTGTGGAATGCAGTTTTTAAGTCATGTTGGACTTGTCAAGAGGGATGCAGTTTATAGTCATGCCAGACTTGTCAGATTGGGGATGGAATGTAGTTTATAGTCATGCCAGACTTGTCGATGGTAGGAATGCAGTTTATAGTCATGCCAGACTCATTGTGGAAGGATGCAATTTATAGTCATGCTGGACTTGTCAGGTTGGGGATGGAATGCAGTTTATAGTTGTGTTGGACTTGTCAATGGTAGAAATGCAGTTTTTAGTCATACCAGACTCATTGTGGATGTGGAGGTGATATCATCAATCTTCTCTTGTTGTTGTTGTTGGTTTTGGTTGGTTCTAGGTTGAAATTGTCAATGAGGAGTTCCCAATTCCTCTGCTTCATACATGAAGTGGAATAATATGACAATCACTATAATCACACAAACAGTAGATGTTATTGATTTGTCTTATATGCTAGCCTCTAGTGCTCTGACAATACACCCCCTTGTATACTATGGGGAGAACAACATTATCCTTATTTATGGTGGATGACCATATGTGTAGCATTGTGTCTACTTATAGTGTGGGTCTGGTGCTAGTCCAACTATTGTATGCCAATAGTAGCAGATTCCCTTTATAGTCCAGGTATGTGACTGTACCATTTATGGTTGTCTTTCATTGGAATCCAAGGCCTTTGTTATCTTTGTCTGATGTTTTTGGTGGGGGCAAGTCCTTCATTATCTTGCTCTAATAGGTGGTAATTTGTGTTTATCTTGAGATGTCCTTTCTGTGTTATTAATCCTATTCTCTAGGTCTCTTCTAGTGGTTAGTATGGTTAGTTCCCTTGGTCCTTCTCTTATCCGGGTGTTTTTTTTTTGTGTTGGGATGTCTCCCCTATCTTCAATGTGGTCTCCTAAGGGTCTTCCTATATCCAAGGTTTTTTCCTCATGATTCTTGAATGATTTTCCTATGCTCAAGGATTTCTCCTTTGTAACATTTGAAGTTTCTATACCCTAGGTCTTACATTGTTCTAGTGGCATATTTCTCAAGTGGATTTTATACTAGGACTTCCCCTAGTAGTATTGTCCTATATCCAAGGTCTGGCGTTCTCCTTCTGATTGTTGTTGTATAGGTAAGAGTTTTCTTCTCTTTTTTATTCATGGTCTGCTATTCTCCATGTAATGGCATTATTCATGTTGTTGCTGATTGGTTCTTTGTTATCTAGCAGCAATGATCCCTGGTTGTGGGAGGTTTCCTTTTATATTCCAATCCCATAGTTATCCAGGATTTCTCCCATATAATGTGGTGGTAGTTATGGATGGGTATTGCCTACTACATAGTAGTAGAGCAAAGGGGAAAAGCTTGATCTTTTGTAATGGTGGTGATTACAAATGACACAGATGATGTAACTGAGCTTAGTCTAGGTGCAAACATGCATAAG
>JBBPTC010000855.1:0-10891 GCA_038093955.1 Boletus albobrunnescens
TTGAGTCAATAGTCTCAATGATGACTAGTTCAAGAACACTGCTCAAAGTGCAGTGAAGACTTTCAAGGAGGAGGTGAGACTTCGAAAGGAAAAGGAGGAGTTTATTAGACTCGGACTAGGTTACAGGATGTATACCTAGGAGATCGAAGCTGAGGTATTACGGTGTAATTGTAGGGTTTATATAGATATGGCCAACGCGCACGGACCAAGACAAGAAAGGGAATTCCACAGGGAGAAGTCTGAATAAGCGACTGCGGAATGGAAGGTCGTAGAACAACGAAGAACAACGTTGTACACGTGATCAGAGATAAGAAGATAAGAAGTTCGGGACTTAACGGGTGGCATGGCTAAGTGGCACGGAATAGTCCGAGACGAGTAAGAGTTAGCATAGCTAGTCAGCGAGGACTAGTCAAGACGAAAGAAAAGAGTAAAGAAAAGAATAAATCATAACATTACCCCCCCGTTATGTTCCAAACTCCTGTTGAAACTACTCCTTATAAATCTAAATAGGCTCTCCCCAGGGATACTGTGATGTTGGCCCAGGCCGTAGAATCATATTCATTGTAGTCGGGAGGCAAGGGGGACCTTGGCGGGGATGGAGGACGAGAGACAGGACGACGCGGGGTGCATTGTGTGCGAGGTCGAGACAGAGGAGGAGTCGGAAGAGGGTTGACGAAGTTGACAGATCTGGTACTGCGACCAGAAGATGAAGAGGATACCCGAGATGATCAGGTGCGACGAGACGAGGAAGACGGGGTAGGAGAGGTCAGAGCGGCAGGGGTAGACCTTCTCTTAAGAGGGCAAGCGGCTTGCGAATGACCCGGTACAAATCGGAGGCAGAGAGGGCAGCAATAAAAACGACAGTCACATTGGAAGTGACTGAGGCGATGGCAATGGTGACATGCTTCAGCAAAGCAGGGATGGGTGGATGGGAGTGCGATACTTCCATCTCCTCCAGTCCAATTATAAGGGGGGGAGAGAGGAACGAACAGCGGGTGCTCTTGTTCGTTGAGCTCCCGGAGGTAGCGGTCGAGGTCTTCAAGGAAATCAAAGAAACCCATCTGATGGGAGAGCATGTTTACGGAGTTGTTAAGCTGCTTGACTACATCTCTGATAGAAGATTCAGTAGATAGAAAAGACGATTCATAGAGATTTGGCATTGACGACATTGTTTGTTTATTTATCGGCGACGGTTTGTGTTCTTGTTATGGTTGCGAGAGGAAGAGGATGAGGAAGGAAAGGTGGAGGAGTGAAGTCTTTTATATTCGTCGAGTGCGGACTTTGCATTTTTGAGGTTCCGCTCAGAGACCCAAGAGTTTTCTTCGACCGAATATCCTTTTCATCGGATCAGGTAATAGCGGGAAGACGGAGCTCCATGGTGGCGTAAGATCCATTCAATGTCATATTCTTCTTCGCCATCTACCAGGTCAGGAGGTGGTGCAGGGAAGTTCTTCCCATGGACGGTGTTTTCACGATAGGGCAATAGGAGGGAAGCGTGGAACACAGGGTGGATTTTCCATGTCTGTGGGAGTCGGAGTTGGTATGTAATGGGCGATAGGACCTTCGTGATGGTAAAAGGTCCTTCTCGCTTTGGGGCGAGTTTCGGATGGATGACGTGGCGTTTCAGGTTGTGGGCTTCTAGCCACACCTTATCGCCTTTCTGGAAGGGAACGAATGGTTTTCGAGAACGAGAGGCCATTACTTGCCTGGCTAGTTCGTGCGCAGCAAGGGCTTCATTTCGAGCAGCAGTGAGGGCAGTTATCCGTTCTTCGATGGCTGGGCGGTTTGACGAGGCAATGACATTAGGAAGGGCATGGGGTTCATATCCCATCATCAAGAAGAATGGGGATTTGCCAGTGACAGAGTGAGGACGGTGATTATGTGTGAATTCTGCATGGGTAATGGATTTGGACCATGCGGTGGGGTTATTTCCACAATAGATATGCAGATAAGTTTCAATTTCCTAATTTACCCATTCTGTTTCACAATCAGTCTGAGGGTGGTATGCCGTGGAGAGGGAGAGATCATAACTGAGGATCCTCCCGAGTTCTTTTGCAAAGGCAGAGGCGAATTGTGGACCTCTGTCTGAGATAATTTTGTCATAAAGGCCAAAGGATTTTCATGAAGAAAAGTGAAGCTACTCCTTTGGCGGTGCAAGTTTTCTTTGTTGGGCATAGAATTACCCCCTTAGTAAGCCCTTGGTCGACCACGACCAAGAGGGAATCGAAGCCAGCAGAAGAGGGAAGATCGGTGATAAGATCGCAAGAGATCTGCTGGAAGGGACGAGAGGCAGACGAGGAGATAGGAAGGAGCGGGGGTGATGTCGGATGGGTGTTCACTTTGTTCTGCTGGCAGACAGCACAGCCAGAAACAAAGGAACGGACATGTGTAGCAAGACCAGGCCACCAGTAATCGGCGGCTACAAGCTGACAAGTTTTCAGGAAGCCGGGGTGGCCAGTGGAGGGATGATCGTGGCAACGAGAGATGATGGAGCAGCGGAGTCCCTCGGTGGGAGGGATGTAGACTCAGTTTTTGTAAAGGAGGATGCCATTGCGAAGTTGCCAGTCAGAGAGTCGGGAGCAGAAAGGAGCGGGGAGGCCCTTGTCAAGGGATTGAAGGACAGATAGGTAGAGGGTGTCCTTCTTTGATTCATCTTCGATGACGCTGGAGATGGTAGAGTCAATCATATTGATGAAGAGGGACTGAGGGAGAAGAATTGTTCCTTGGTTGTTGTCATCGGATGTGGGGACGAGATCAGGGCGGCGAGAGAGAGCGTCGGGGGTGGCAAGATCCTTGCCAGGAACATGAGTGATCTTGAGGTCGAAGTCTGCAAGATCAAGAAGCCAGCGGGCCTGATGTCGGTTGAGGTGCTGGATGGAATGGAAGTATGTCAAGTTTTTATGGTCGGTGAAGACCTGGACAGGGAAAGCGGAGCCAAGGAGGTAGTGGCGCCACGCTTTGAGAGCTCGAAGGATCGCAAGAAGTTCGCGATCATAGATATCATAGTTTCTCTCTGCAGGGGAAAACGATTCAGAGAGGTAAGAACAGGGGTGCCACTCGCCATTGGCATTGGTTTGTAATAGAACAGCCCCAGAGGCATACTTAGAGGTGTCAGTCGTAATGGCGAATGGGGTGGAAACATCTGGAAAAGAGAGGATGGGTTTTGCGAGGAAGAGGGTTTTGAGGCGATCAAAAGTGCTCTGACAGGATGGTGTCCAGGCCCAAGCCTGGGATTTCTTGGTGAGATCAATGAGAGGGCGGGCGACGGTTGAGTAGTTTGGAATGAAGTGGCAGTAGAAGTTGGCAAAGCCAAGGAAGGAATGTACATCCTTGACTTTTTCATGAGTAGGCCACTTGGCAATGCTGTCGAGCTTAACGGGGTCCATGGTGATCTCACCAGGACGGATGATCATACCAAGGTATTCGACTTCCTTGGTAGTGAAATTACACTTGGAGAGTTTCAAGTGTAGGTCGAGTTCTTGCATCCATTGAAGAACACGTTTCGTATGCTCTTCGTGGGTTGCCGGGTCAGGAGAGAAGATAAGGAGGTCGTCCATGTAGATGACGAGCCATCCTTCGGCAATCATGTCTCAGAACGAATCATTCATGAAACATTGGAAAGTGGCGGGGGAGTTTGTAAGACCAAACAACATGACAGTGGGTTCGAAGAGACCGCAATGCGTAATGAAGGCGGCTTTCCATTGGTGTCCATCTTTGATACGGACATTGTTGTAACCCCATCGGACATCGAATTTGGTGAAGACTTTCGTGTCCTTGAGTTTGTCGATGAGGTCGGAGATCAAAGGAAGGGGGTAAGCGTCGCAGACAGTGTGTTCGTTGAGATAGTGGTAGTCTTGACAAGGATGGAGACCGCCATCTTTCTTTTTAACAAAGAAGAAGGGAGACACTTGGGGAGAATTGGAAGGACAGATCTTCCCAGAAGCAAGATTTTCGTCGATGAAGGCATCCGTCGCCTTCTTTTCTTCAGGTGCGAGAGGGTAGATCTTCCCGATCTTTGGTTTGAACGACTCATTGAGGTTGATCTCGTGGTCGTAGGGTCGGAAAGGAGGAATGTGTTCAGTAGCTTCTTTTGAAAAGACAGAAGCGTACTCTTGGTATTCGGAGGGGAGGATGGTTTCCTTCTTGTTTTTGTCTGCCTCTCTGGCTAACTCCATGGCTGATGTTACTTTAGTGATGGAGGTTAATTTGGCTGGTCTTTTGCCGAGAGGGAAGAAATAGGTGCTGAATCATACAATCCGGCTACAGGTGTAAACGTCGCAGGCCCGTTGAATGTATTCATTTTCGGACTCGTGTCCAATAAACTTTTCGAGGTGATCAGCAGCAGTTGCCCTGATCATGGTGTGTCGAGGAGGGGGGCGACGTTGGTTCAGGAGAGTGTCGTTGGAGAGGGCATTCGAGGCATAGGATTGATAAAGCCCCTTGGATTTGTCCACAGACTCATCGATGGTGAGGGTGTTAGATTTCCAGTCGACGGAGGGATTGGCTTTTTTCAGCCAGGGGAGTCCAAGAATAACGTTCTCGGTTCCACAGTCCATGACATAGAAGGTCACCTTTTGGGCTATTCCTTCAATGTTAAGGTAAAGGTCAGAGGTGAAGTGAATCTGGCCTTTTCTGTTTATGGTTTGGTCGACATTTTGAATGGAAATCAGTTTTAGTAGACAGGTGGTAGGTAGTCAATTTCTTCGGATGAATCCGAAGTCAATGCAGGAAATGTCTGTGCCGCTATCGACTAGGGAGCGGGTATCGACGACTTTCATAATGTGCGAGGGATCAATAACTTGTATTGGGATCTGGAGAGATTTCGATTTCAAGGATACAAGTACAGGAGTGCATGTAAGAGAGGAGGAAGAGGAGGGTACTCACGTCGATTGAGGCCTCCATTCTAAAAACCCTGTTTAAATTGGACATGTCCTACGGTGTCCTCTTCTTCTTCGCAGTTCTCCAACTTTGGGAGATCTGGGAGATCCTTGTCTTTCTTCGCCTTTTGGACCTTTCTTTTGGTTTTCTTTGGTAAGAGTCCAAGTTCAGTTTTGCAATTGTACACTAGATGACCCTTTTGGCGACATCTGAAGCATCGTCCTTCTTTAGTGAACTGGATCCATTCTTCGTCAGTGAGTTTCTTTCTAGGGAAAGGTACTCGGACGGCATCAACATCCATAGCGTTAGGATCTTTTTCTTTGGTGTGGGAGTGTGAAAAGAAGCGAGGGGTCGAGGAGGGGTTTCTGTGCATAGCACGGATCAAGTCAGATTGGTCAGCACCCTGTTTGAAGACCATGGCCTTCTTGTACCAGTCGGTGACTTTTGTTGGTACAGTTTCCATGGCCAGGATTTGTCTCATGAGGGGTTCGGGGATTCCGGTGGAGAAGTAGTTGATGAGGACAAGTTCCTCAGTAATGCCGCTAACTGCAACTTGGTTTTTGAATTTGGTGATGTACTCGGAGAGTACTTTACAATCTTTGATTCACGTGGTGGCCAGCCAAGTTATCGTGTTGGTCTTGGTACTGGCGTGGTCAAAGGCATCTAAGAATTTGGACTTGAAGTCCAACATGGTTCCAAACGAGTTATTGTCTAGGGCATCTGCCCGAAAAGTAGATGCCCAGGTATAGGCGGCGCCTTTCTTCATGTAGGAAAGCGCAAAAGCGACTCTTTGTGTCTGTGTTGTAGATGTCCTCGTTAGTCAGGAGATAAGTGCATACAGCGTTTAGCCAGGATTTGGCATTCTTTGGATTTCAATCATACTCCTCAGAAGAGCCGATGCGAAGTTCGGCGTGCTTTGTAGATGACATGATGAGAGGGGTCGGAGTAGGTGGTCTGTTGTTCGGGTATGGAAGAGCTGTAGCAAGAGAGGTTTGTCTTGAAATGGAGGGCGGGGACGGAGGTGTCGGTGGTCTGGGTAGAGTTAGCAACACTGAAAAGTCATGCACTAATGTCAGGACAGTTTCCTCGTCTGTAGGAGAGGCGAGGTGAAGGTCTTTGCTTTCAGAAGAGGTGGGCGAAGAGTTCGAGGGTTCAGGGGAGAGCAAAGGCTCTAGGTTGCGGTATCGAGCATACCACGGGGCAGGGATGGGGGTCAAGGGATGGTTGGGTCGACCGCGTCTGTTCAAGGAAGAAATGGTGGCGTACTACACAATGGTAGGCCTTCAGGTAGCTTCGATCTTTTGTTATGCTTGGCCTGGGTAAGGACGAGCATAGCCTAGGTTGGTCGAAGGTCAGGGTCAGGTATGACGTCGTACAGCAATGTTACGAGTCGGTCAAGAAGAGTGACATCATGCAGTAATGTCACGAGTCAGTCAAGAAGAGTGACGTCGTGCAGTAATGTCACGAGTTGGTCAAGAAGAGTGACATCGTGCAGTAATGTCACGAGTCGGTCAAGAAGAGCAACGTCGTGCAGTAATGTCACAAGTCGGTTCGAGGAGGGACGTCGCGCAGTGATGTTGCGAGTCGGTCAAGAAGTAAACGAGTAAGCGTTGAGTCAATAGTCTCAACGACGACTAGTTCAAGAACACTGCTTAAAGTGCAGTGAAGACTTTCAAGGAGGAGGTGAGACTTCGAAAGGAAAAGGAGGAGTTTATTAGACTCAGACTAGGTTACAGGATGTACACCTAGGAGATCGAAGCTGAGGTATTACGGTGTAATTGTAGGGTTTATATAGATATGGCCAACGCGCACGGACCAAGACAAGAAAGGAAATTCCACAGGAAGAAGTCTGAATAAGCGACTGCGGAATGGAAGGTCGTAGAACGACAAAGAACAATATTGTACATGTGATCAGAGATAAGAAGATAAGAAGTTTGGGACTTAGTAGGTGGCATAGCTAAGTGGCGCGGAATAGTCCGAGACGAGTAAGAGTTAGCATAGCTAGTCAGCGAGGACTAGTCAAGACGAAAGAAAAGAGTAAAAAAAAGAATAAATCATAACAGGTGCTGTAAAACTCATCCAGGTCTTCAAAGTCCCAGCCATCAGCTGGAGGAGGCTCGATTGCACACTTGTGAGAGCATTTCCTCTTGGCCAGAGAAGGCGGGAGGTCGTCTTCAGACATTTCCTCTATTGTCGCCATGGAGGTGGCGAAGTCCTGTGGGTCCGGAAGGTCGGATGTGAGCGTAGGAAACCCAAAGGCTTCCACATCCAATAGGAGAGAGGAGGAGGATCCACTGAAGGAGGAGGAAGGGACGGTGGGGTGGCTGTGTAAAAGGAAGGGCTGGTGAGTGGGATTATCGCATCGAGCCTGCGAATGGTTTCTATTGAGGGGGTAATCTCAAGCCTTTCGGCAAGAGAAAACACTTGTTTGATGCGAGGATCAAATGGCAGACCTTGTTCCCCTTGGTAGAGAGAGGGCATGCAATGCACCATTGCATGGGGGTCAATTGCGGGCGAGGGAGCCAAGGCATTGAGGTAGTGCATGGGGGTGACAATTGCTGCAGAGGCGATGTGGGCGTGGTCGTTAGACTTTGCCTTCTTGCCTCAATGCATTTTCTTTTTCTTTTCAGAGATGCTAGCCCCTTCTTTTTGCTGCTGCTGCTGAGGCTGCTACAAGGTGGAGGGCTGCTGCTGCTGCTGAAAAGAAGGGTCGTTTCCCTTTCACTTGGATGATCATCTGTGTGACGACATCCATGGTCGCAGGGAGCTTGCTAAGAAGCAGCATCGCCCTGGATTTTGGCGGGAATATCATAGCTGGCTTCCTTGAGCTGGGTGAAGAGAGTTTCAGCCTTGGAGAGGGCCGGCGCAGGATGTGCATTGGTGGGGACCGTAACGTTTAGAAGCTCCTTGAAGAGTGCATACGCCTGGAAGATCCCTGGCATCACGTAATCCCCTTCAAGGGCTACGACTAATTCCTTGGCAGTACTGTAGACCAAGTACTTGGCCCGAAGGGCTTCGTTCAGATGGAGGGCGATAGAGCCCATGATAGTCAAGTTTCCTCTGGACCAGCTGATCCAGTACAACATATTGTTGTGGTCTGTCGTTGTGGTTGGCACAGGTGGAGGAGAGACCTGCATCACCCAATCGTGTCCAGTCGCGAGGATGTATGCCTGCATTGCGGGCCACTAGGAGGCCCAGTTTACACTAGTGAAAACTGGGATGCAAGAGTCCTTGGCAATGGTAGAGGAAGAGGTCAACATTTCTAGTAGATATCTGGAATGCAACAGCGTTAGCATGCTATTCCAGCATAGGTTCACCCTATATGGGTGGAGAACATTTGTCATGAACAATTGTTTGCATGACATTCAGTGAGAACAATTAACCACCAAGGTTACATTTGCCAGATGGTGTCATGCAAGTTAGGCATTAGATAGGTGCAACCACAAGGTGCACACTATCAAGCACTAACAGGGCTCATTGTCGGAATTCTAGGTATTCATTTTACTCTTCCATTAAAGAGACCTAGATTCTAGACCCGGATTATTCCGTTTCTTACACTATCACATTTAGTCATCAATGATGTCATAGTTAAGAGTGACATACGCCATTGGGCAATATCTCTGGATAGTCATACTAGATGACTCATCCTTATCTTTCTTATCTTTACCTATCTATTTATGGATAGAGACATGACAAGGACAAACAGTCCTTGATCCCTATATAAGAGGAGCTCTCTTGATAGTCACTCCTCACTAAGTTGAGATAGTCAGTTTCAATCTACTCTCTCATTACTATTCCATTCAGGCCTAGTCCATTCAACCACATCCTCTGTGGACTTGGTCTCTTTGATCAGTCCACCTACTACACCTCAGGTAGTAGAGGAAGTGAGATCCCCTGGTTTCATCCTACCAGGATTGTGGATTTCATTACCAGGCCTTGCCCTCAAGTTGCCAGATCAACCCTATTCCCCAGTACTTCCCAATAGGCTCTGACGACCACCAACCTACCATCCGAAGAGTACACTGACACTATGGAAAATCCTGCCATAGCATAGCCTCACAGCTCCCTGTCTTTTTGAAAAGGAGACACTGCCTTTAATGAAATCCACAATCCTGGTAGGATAAAACTAGGGGATCTCACTTCCTCTACTACCTGAAGAGTAGTAGGTGGACTGATCAAAGAGATCAAGTCCACAGAGGATGTGGTTGAATGGACTAAGTGGGAGATACTCACTTAGTGCTGAGGAAGGCGAAGCGAGCTTTGAGGAAGTAGAACTAGTAGAGTGTACTAGGCCTGAGTGGAATAGTAATGAGAGAGTAGATTGAAACTGACTATCTCAACTTGATGAGGAGCAACTATCAAGAGAGCTCCTCTCATATAGGGATCAAGGACTGTTTGTCCTTGTTATGTCTCTATCCATAAATAGATAGGTAAAGATAAGAAAGATAAGAATGAGTCATCTAATATGACTATCCAGAGATATTGCCCAATGGCATATGTCACTCTTATCTATGACATCATTGATGACTAAATGTGATAGTGTAAGAAATGGAATAATCCAGGTCTAGAATCTAGGTCTCTTTAATGAAGAGTAAATGAATACCTAGAATTCCGACACTTCTCCTTACTAGAAACATTGTCATGATGGAAATGGAGATAAAGTCAGATACTTTCATTCACGCTTAAAAGCAATTCTTTCCAAATTTTTGGTGAAGATATCAGCTAGTTGTTCTTGAGATGGAACATAGAATAGTTCGATCTCTTGTGCTTCAACAGCCTCGTGAACATAGTATTCTGGAATATGGACATGTTTTGTATGTCCTTCTTGAGCTGGATTCGAAGTAAGAAAGATAGCACCTTGGTTATCAATGCAAAGTGATATCGAGTGGGAAAGGGGAAATGTAATTTCGCTGAAGAGGTTGTGTATCCATTATATTTGTCTGCAACATTCTGTCATTCCGCAATATTCTGCTTCTGTGGATGAAAGCTGAACTCTCTTCTGTCATTTGGACAGCCAGGACATGATGCCATTTGCTAGGAAGATGGCATAACCAGTGGTGGAACAAGAGGTCTCGATATCTCCAGCCCAATCAGTGTCAGAGTAAGCAAGGAAACCATTGTTGGTCCCCATCGCAGTATATGTCAAGCCTAACTCAGTAGAGTGGGCAAGATAGCGCACAATGTAGAGTGCCTTCTGCAGATGATCCTGGTTAGGATCCATAGAGTATTGTGACATCTTGATCACTGAGTAAGCCAGGTCTGGTCATGTTCCAAGCATGATGTAGAGCAATGATCCAATGACTGATTGATACTGACTTCGAAGAGTTGGATCTGCTTCTTCTTCGTTGGGTCTTGGTTGGTAACTGGTAGATAATGGAGTAGGAGTAGGCTTGCACGTAGTTTGACCAAAATGCTCGACTACTTTCTTGGCATAGAAGCATTGATCTAGCCTCAGAGTATGGTTTGAACAATCTTTGGTAATTTTCATTCCGAGATATTCTATAGCTTCACCTAAATCCCTGGATTCCCAATAATCCATGAATAGTTTCTTGTGTTTGAGGACTAAACCCTTGTTACTATCCATAAAAAGTGCATCATCAACATAAATGATAATAATGATCAAGCTATCACCAATTTGCTTGATATAAACTTCTGAATCTGAAAATATTCTCTTGAACTCAAGTTCAAGGAGGGATTTATGCAGCATTTTGTTCCATTGAAGTGCTGCTTGCTTTAAGCCATAAATGGCCTTTTGTAGGTGACAAACCTTTTTCTCCTGTCCCTTCTGAACAAAACCTTCAGATTGAGCCAAATATATTTTCTCGTCCAATTCGCCAAACAGGAATGCTGTTTTGACGTCGAGAGCATGAATCTCCCAATCTTCCAATGCTGCCAGAGCAAGGAGTAAACAGATGGTCTCAAACCTGGTGACTGGTGAAAAGGTTTCTTCATAATTGATACCGAAGATCTGTGTGAAGCCTTTGGCAACAAAGCGAGCCTTTTTACGACCATC
>JBBPTC010000856.1:0-10882 GCA_038093955.1 Boletus albobrunnescens
ACTAGAATGATGAGGCAATGACAAACACTAGGTGTTGAAAGCAGGTTGAAGCACAGAGAACTGCCTAACACTCACAGGGGGTACTCCTGAAGATGAGATTGAGGTTAGAGGTTCTGGTGATAAGCTTAATGAAGATGCTTGAGATGCCATGGTGGTCAAAGTATTGGAACAAGATGAATTAGAACTCAGATAAGCTGAGTTCGAACCTATATAGTGTATAGGTATGATGGGAACCATTTACTACATTAACCACTCCTTCAACAAAGAATATTTCAATAAGGCCTTCTTTAATGAACTCCCGTACTCCATGCTATTTGATATCAACATGTTTGTTATATTTTTCAGTAACGGAGTTCGAGGCCATGAATATAGATTCTTGATTATTGCCACAAATGGGTATTGGGTGGAGCTGATATCCAAGTTCCTCTAGTAATGATCGTAACCAAACTACCTGCTTGCTACAATTAGAGAGTACAATGTATTCAGCTTCTGTGAAAGAATAGGCAATGCAACTTTGTTGATACAACTGCCAGCTGAAGATGCAATTTGCTAGTTTAATAAACTAGCCAGTCTGAGAGTGACAGGTATTGGGATCGGATGCCCAATCAAAATTGGTGTATGCAATTAAGCCAGCCTGAGAAGCACCATCGAATACAAGGGAGTAATAATGTGTCCCAAGTAGATATTGGCAAATATATAATGCCTTATCAAGATGCTTCTTTGAAGAACAGGCAGCATGCTGAGAGAGGGTGGTCACAGCATAGGCGATATCTGGACAAGTGCCAAGCATGATGTATAACAGAGATCTGATCACCTGTTGGAAATGAGATCACAGCTCTGGGTCTACTGGACCATTGTAATCCTAAGGATAATATCCCTGGGGTAAAGGTGTAGGGGTGATTCTGGCATTCTGCATTTGAAAACACTCTAGGACTTTTTCAAGATAGGTGCACTGATCAATCATGATCTTGCTGCCTTCCTGGTGAATTTGCATGTGTAGAAACTCCTTTACAGGGCCTAAATCCCTGCATTCCCACTTGTGCATGAAAGTGCCCTTTACTTCATTTACAATGGCCTTGTTAGGGCCACAGAATAGGGCATCATCTACATAGATGACAGCAACCACTACGTTGGTGCCTTTCTTCTGAAAGAGAAAGATACCAGCATCAGACTTCAGATGTTCAAAGCTGAGTTCATGCATTGACTCATTGAGAGTTATTATGGTTAGAGGGTAAGCCTTGGGACTTATCGAATCTCTTTTCTCCTTTCCATTATGCCTCTAAATAGGCCCCCACTTGGGATCACCCTTGGAACTATTCCTCTGCTTAAGATACAGATGTCCTTTACCTCCTCATGGGTTTCTCTCATAACCCAGATGTCTTGTCTCCTATCCAGTATGATATGGCTGTGCATGGCCCCATGAACTCCTTTTAGTAGTTACTGATGCTGACCCATTTAGTATAAACAGAGTTCTGCTCCTTCTGAGTGGAATCAGCAGAATGCAGAATGCCTATGGGATTCCAATTCCTTTTGTAGATATGGAGCTCTGCCTCCCTCTTACCTTTCATAGAAGCACAGCCAGACCGCCTATTAGTATATATACCAGATGCTCATGTATTATAACCCTAAGCTAGTTCTATGCAATCTAGTGTAGTTTCTATGCCATCTCAGAAGGCCTTGAGAAGTGACCTCATGTCTGCTCAAGTTCCTCTCAGTTAGAAGTGTCCAAGTGACTGCTGACTTCCTGAAACTATGCTTCCACATTACAAGAGTCTCCCACCAGGCTAGACTGGCTTGTTTAAAGCCATAGAGGGCACATAGTAAGCAGAGCACTTTGTGCTCTTGCCCAGGGACAGTGAATCCCTCTGGTTGGGTCATGTAGATCTCTTCTTTTAGCTTGCCATATAGGTAAGCACTTCAAACATTGAGTGCTTCAATGTGCCAGTTCTCTAAGGCTGCAAGTGCATGCATAAGCCACACAGTCTCAAACCTTATGACTGGGGAGAAGATGTGGTCGAAATCAACTCCCTCTACTTGAGAGAATCCTTTTGTGACTAATCATGCATGCTTTCAACCATTGGGTTTCTGATTGAATATCCATCAGTTTGAGATAACCTTACGCCCTTTAGGGCAGTTGACCAGTTCAAATACTTTGCATTCACGGAGAATATTGAGCTCGTGTTGACAAGCAGCTTTCTGTTCCTCCTGTGCTGCAGCAGGTAGCATCTTAATGTCCCTATAGGTCCATTTGCGTAATGGCTTAGACTCTGCAGTGTTGAGGGGATGAGGAGGGAGTGGAGGTGAGGCGAAAAGTGATGGGAGTGGTGTGAGTGGCGATAATGGTGTGGTAGGATGAGTGACAGCAGGTGGTGTAGAGGTGGGAACTGCTTGGGGCTGTGTAGTGGTCTTGATGGGTGTAAGGGGCAGTTTTGCAGCTTTGACCAGAATGGATGGCTGCGCTGATGTGCCAGTGCCTAAGAAAGTGGGTTCTTCCTCCCCCTCAGCAGCATGCAGCATTGTGTCGAAATACACATTGTGCTTGATGGTTATGGTTTTCCTTGATGGCCAGTACACATGGCATGTATTCTCAGTGTGGTCATTGAATCCCATCCACTTGCCCTGCTCAACTTTGCCACCTAGTTTTGATCTACCACTAGTCTTGGCAAATATGGGCAATCCCCAGTCATGCAATCAGCTTAGGTCAGGCAATTTGCCCAGCATGGCCTCATATGGCAATTTGTCATCAAGGGCTTTAGTGGGTATCCAACCAAACTGCATGATGCGCAGCCTCTCCCCACAAATCTGCTTGCATGCAACATCACATGGACTTTTTTGAGGATAGTGTGATTTAGTCACTTGGTAACACTGTTATGTTGCAGTGTATCATGTGTGATCAAAAATGCGGCCAAATCAACTCCCCCTTCATGACATAAGCATAGAAGATCTGCATTACTGCCAGAAGTGGAGGCAGGAGCATCAGAGGGTGCAGATGGCTCAGCATTATCAAGATCATTGCCAGGTGCAGAAGGCTCAGGCAGATTGGAGGGTTGGAATGATGGACCAGGATCCCATGATGAACTTTCCCATCATGGATGGTGTTCAATGTCAATGTTACGATTCATTCTTTTCTTTACTCTTTTCTCTTGTCTTGACTAGTCCTCGCCGACTAGCTATGCTAACCCTTACTCATCTCGAACTATTCTGTGCCACTTAGCCATGCCACCTGCTAAGTCCCGAGTCTCTTATCTTCTTATCTTTGATCATGTGTATAACATTGTTCTATATTGTTCTACGACCTTCCATTCTGCAGTCGCTTATTCAGACTTCTCCCTGCGGAATTCCCTTTCCTGTCTTGATCTGTGCACGTTGGCCATATCTATATAAACCCTGCAATTATACTGTAATACCTTAGCTTCGATCTCCTAGGTGTACATCCTGTAACCTAGTCTGAGTCTAATAAACTCCTCTTTTCCTTTTGAAGTCTCACCTCCTCCATTACAAGTCTTCACCGCACTTCGAGCAGTGTTCTTGATCTAGTCGTCATTGAGACTATTGACTCAATGCTTACTCATATGAATGGCACTCCACCATTTTCTCTTGTGACATTACTACATGATGTCACTCTGACTCCAATTGACTCTTGACATTACTGCATGATGTCACTCTGACCCCGACCGACTCGTGACATTACTGCATGACATCACTCTGACCCTGACTGACTTGTGACATTACTGCACGATGTCACTCCTGACCCTGACCTTCAACTATCCTAGGCTACGCTCGTCCTTATCCAGGCCAAGCGTAACAAAAGATTGAAGCTATCCAGAAGGCCTACCACCATGTAGTACGCCACCATTTCTTCCTCGAACAGATGCGGTCGACCCAACCGACCTTTGACACCTATCCCTGTCCTGTGGTACGCTCAATACCGCAACCAAGAGCCTTCGCTCTCTTCTGAACCCTCAAACTCTTTGCCTACTTCTTCTGAAAGCGAAGACCTTCACCTTGCCTCTTCTACAGATGAGGAAACCATCCAGACTTTAGCGCATGACCTCTTAGCATTGCTAACTTTACCCAGACCACCGACACCTCCATCCCCACCCTCTATCTCGAGGCAAACCTCTCATGCTACAACTCTTCCATATCTGACCACCAGACCACCTACTTCTACCCCTCTCACCATGTTGTCTACAAAGCATGCTGAACTTCATATTGGCTCTCCTGAGGAGTATGATGGAAACCCGAAAAACGCCAAATCTTGGCTAAATGCTGTACGAACCTATCTCCTGACCAACGAGGATGTCTACAACACTGATGCAAAGAGAGTCGCCTTTGTGCTCTCCTATATGAAGAAAGGTGCTGCCTATACTTGGGCATCTACTTTCTGTGTGGCTGCCTTAGACAACAACTCGTTCAAAACCATGATGGACTTTAAGTCCAAATTCTTAGATGCCTTTGATCATGCCAGCACCAAAACTAACACAATAACCTGGCTGGCGACTACAAGGATCAAAGATCGCAAGGTACTCTCTGAGTACATTACTGAATTCAAAAACCAAGTCACAGTTAGTGGCATAACTGAGGAACTTGTCCTCATCAACTACTTCTCCACCGGTATCCCCAAAAATCTTATGAGACAAATTCTGGCCATGGAAACCATACCAACAAAAGTCACCGACTGGTACAAGAAGGCCATGGTCTTCAAACAAGGTGCCAACCAATCCAACTTGATCCATGCTATGCACAGAAACCCTTCCTTGACCCCTCGCTTCTTCTCACACACTCATGTTAAGGAAAAAAATCCAAACACCATGGACATCGATGTCGTCTGCCTTCCTTTCCCTAGAAAGAAGCTCACTGACGAAGAACGAATCCAGTTTGCCAAAGAAGGATGGTGCTTCAGATGTCGCCAAAAAGGACACACATTGTATAATTGCAAAACCGAACTTGGATTCATGCCGAAGAAAACAGAAAGAAAGATCCAAAAGGCAAAGAAAGATGAAAAGGATCTTCCTGATCTCCTGAAATTAGAAAACTGTGATGATGAAGAGGACACAGTAGGACGTGTCCACTTCAAAAAGGGTTTTTAGAACAGAGGCCTCAATTAATGTGAGTACCCTCCTCCTCTCTTATGTGCACTCCTGTACTTGTATCCTCGAAAACAAAATCTCTCCAGATTCCTATACAAGTAATTGACCCCTCACACATCATGAAAGTTGTCGATACCCACGTCCTAGTCGATAGCGGCATAGACATTTCCTGCATTGACTTTGGATTCGTCCAAAAACACTGACTACCTACCACCCGTCTACCGAAACCGATTTCCATTTGAAATGTCGACCAAACAATAAACAAGAAAGGCCAGATTCGCTTCACCTCTGACCTTTACCTTAACATCGAAGGAATAGCCCAAAAGGAGACCTTCTATGTCATGGACTGTGGAACCAAGAACATTATCCTCGGACTTCCTTGGCTGAAGAAAGCCAATCCCTCTGTCAACTGGAAATCGAACACCCTCACTATTGACGAGTCCATGGATGAATCCAAAGGACTCTATCAATCCTATGCTTCGAACACCCTGTCAAACGACACTCTTTTGAACCAACGTCGCCCCCCTCCTTGACACACCATGATTAGGGCAGCTGCTGCTGATCACTTCGAAAAGTTTATCAGCCATGAGTCTGAAAACGAATACGTTCAATGGGCCCGTGATGTCTACACTTGCAACCGGATTGTACGATTCGGCACCTATTTCTCCCCTCTAGGCATCTCTGTTCTAGCCAAACTAACGTCCATCGCAAAAATAACATCTGCCATGGAGTTAGCCAGAGAAGCTGACAAGAACAAGAAGGAAACTGTCCTTCCCCCTGAATACCAAGAGTATACTTCCGTCTTCTCGAAGGAAGCTACCGACCATGTCCCTTCTTCCTGACCCTATGACCATGAGATCAACCTCGATGAGTCATTCAAACCAAAGATTGGAAAGATCTATCCTCTTGCTCCTGAAGAAAAGAAGGCGACAGATGCCTTCATCGATGAAAACCTTGCCTCTGGGAAGATCTGTCCTTCCAACTCTCCCCAAGCATCCCCTTTCTTTTTTGTCAAGAAGAAAGATGACGGTCTTTGCCCTTGCCAGGACTACCGCTATCTTAATGAACATACCGTCTGCGACACTTACCCCCTTCCTTTAATTTCTGACCTCGTCAATAAACTGAAAGACACAAAAGTCTTTACCAAATTCGATGTTTGATGGGGCTACAACAACGTCTGTATCAAAGACGGACACCAATGGAAAGCTGCCTTCATTACACATTGCAGCCTCTTCAAACCAACGGTCATGTTCTTTGGTCTAACCAACTCTCCTGCCACGTTCCAACAATTCATGAATGATTTGTTCAGGGATATGATCGCCGAATGATGGCTCGTTATCTATATGGACGACCTCCTTATCTTTTCTCTAGACCAAGCAACCCATGAGGAATGAACAAAACACGTTCTTCAAAGGATGCAAGAACTTGACCTGCACTTGAAACTCTCAAAGTGCAATTTCGCTACCAAGGAAGTCAAATACCTTGGTATGATCATTCGTCCTGGTGAGATCGCCATGGACCCAGTCAAACTCGATGGTATCACCAAGTGGCCTACTCTAGAGAAAGTCAAGGACATATGCTCCTTCCTTGGCTTCGCCAATTTCTATCACTGCTTCATCCCAAACTACTCTACCGTCACGCATCCCCTTATCGACCTCACCAAGAAATCCCAGGCTTGGACCTGGACTCCCTTCTACCAGAGTGCTTTCAATCGCCTCAAAGCCCTCTTCCTTGTACAACCCGTCCTTCATTTTCCAGATGTGTCTGCTCCATTCACCATCATGACTGATGCCTCCAAATATGCCTCTGGAGCTGTCCTCCAAACGGATGCCAACAGCAAGTGGCACCCCTGCTCCTACCTTTCTGAATCATTCTCTCCCGCAGAAAGAAATTACGATATCTACAATCATGAACTTCTTGCAATCCTCCAAGCCCTCAAAGCGTGGCACCATTATCTCCTTGGCTCCGCTTTTCCTCTCCAGGTCTTCACTGACCATAAAAATCTGACTTACTTCTGTTCTGCCCAGCACCTGAACCGTCATCAGGCCTGCTGGCTCCTAGATCTTGCAGATTTCAATCTCAAGATTACCCATGTTCCTGGCAAAGACCTTGCCGCCCCCAATGCTCTCTCTCGCCACCCAGATCTCCTTCCCACATCCGATGACGATAACCAAGGAACCGTCCTTCTTCCTCCTTCTCTCTTCATCAACATGATCGATTCCACTATTTCCAGTGTCATCAAAGACGAATTGAAGAAGGATAACCTTTACCTGTCCGTCCTCCAGTCCCTTGATAAGGGCCTCCCTGCTCATTTCCACTCCTGACTCCCCAATTGGCAGCTTTGTGACAATATCCTCTTATACAAAAACTGTGTCTATATCCCTCCCATTGAGGGTCTCCACTGATCCATCATTTCACGCTGCCATGACCATCCTTCTGCCGGTCACCCCAGCTTCCTGAAAACCAGACAGCTCGTTGCCGCTGATTACTGGTGGCCAGGCCTTGCTACTCATGTCCATTCCTTTGTTTCTGGCTGTGCCATCTGCCAGCAGAACAAAGTAAACACCCATCCAAATTCTCCCCCACTCCTCCCGATTTCCTCGTCTGCCTCTCGCCCATTCCAGCAGATTTCCTGTGATCTTATCACTGACCTTCCTTCCTCTGCTGGCTTCGATTCCCTCTTGGTCATGGTTGACCAAGGGCTTACTAAGGGGGTAATTCTATGCCCAACTAAGAAAACCTGTACTGCTGAAGGAGTAGCCTCACTTTTCTTCATGAAAGTCTACTCCTGCTTCGGTCTCTATGACAAAATCATCTCAGACAGAGGCCTAAAATTCATCTCTGCCTTTGCAAAAGAACTCGGGAGGATCTTAGGTTATGATCTCTCCCTCTCCATGGCATATCATCCTCAGACTGATGGTGAAACAGAATGGGTAAATCAAGAAATTGAGACCTATCTGCATATCTACTATGGAAACAACCCTACTGCATGGTCCAAATCGATTACCCATGCAGAATTCACCCACAATCACTGCCCTCACTCTGTCACCGGCAAATCCCCATTCTTCCTGATGATGGGATATGAACCCCGTCCCCTTCCTGATGTTATTGCCTCATCAAACCTCCCTGCCATTGAAGAATGGATAAACTCTCTCACTGCTGCCTGAAACGAAGCCCTTGCTGTGCATGAACTCGCTAGGCAAGTCATGGCCTCTTGTTCCCGAAAACCATTCTCTCCATTCCAGAAAGGCAATAAGGTGTGACTGGAAGCCCGCAACCTGAAATGCCATGTCATCCACCCTAAACTTGCCCTGAAACGTGAAGGACCCTTTACCATCACAAAGGTCTTATCACCTATCACGTACCAACTCTGACTCCCACAGACATGGAAAATTCACCCCATCTTCCATGCTTCCCTCTTATCGCCTTATTGTGAAAACACCATCCACGGGAAGAACTTCCCTGCGCCACCTCCTGACTTGGTTGATGGTGAAGAAGAATACGAAATAGAGTGGATATTACGCCACCACGGAACTCCGTCTTCTCATTACTACCTGATCTGATGGAAAGGATATTCGGCCAAAGAAAACTCCTGGGTTCCTGAGTGGAATCTCAAAAATGCACAGTCCGCTCTAAATGAGTATAAAAAACTTTGTTCTTCTGCCTTCCCTTCCTCGTCTCCATCCCCTCCTCTTCAAACCACCAGAAACAAAAACCGCCGTCGCTAAAACAACAATGTCCTCAATGTCCAATCTCTATGCATCCTCTTTTCTTTCTACTGAGTCTTCTATTACTATTATTGAACCATCCATTACTATAGACACCCCTCTGCCTCCTAGCAGAACTACTCTCGCAGCCGAAGAGGACCTCCCCCCTACTGCCCAGACCTCTCAAGTATTTGTTCGCATTTCCGCCATCCCTGTCGTCTCTGTGGATGTACCACTCTTTGCCCATCGTTTGGTCGATTATTTCCCAAATGACAATCAGATCTACCGCCTCCACTCTTACTTTAGGGACTCGTGCCTTGCCATTCCTATTAATGCTCACCTCGACATGGGGTCCCCCCTTCTCGCCGTTTACACGGCAGCCCACCAAGTCAGCAGGCTAGAACTCCTAGCCAATCACTATTCTTCCGACCTACAATTTGATTTCTTTAAATCCGTTATCAGAGACGTCATCAAGCAGCTGAACGACTCAATAAACATGCTCTCCCATCAGATGGGTTTCTTCAATTTCCTCGAAGATCTTGACTGCTACCTCTGGGAGCTTAATGAACAAGAGCACCCGCTGTTTGTCCCTCTCTCCTCCCCTCTTGTCCCAACCATTCCATCGACCCCGTCTGTGTCCTCATCGGCTCTCAAACCAGCTGAACTCGCTTACACAGAATGCATGGACCACTACTGGACTGGAGGAGATGGAAGTATTGCACTCCCATCCACCCATCCTCGCTTCGCCGATGCATGTCATCACTGTCACCGGTTAGGTCACTTCCAACATGACTGCCACTTCTATTGCTGCCCTCTCTGCCTCCGATTTGCACCGGGTCATTCACAAGCCGCTTGTCCTTTAAAGAGAAGGTCTACCCATGCCACTCCGACCTCTCTGACCCCATCCTCTTTGTCTCATCATACCCGATCCTCTCAGGTATCCTCCTCATCTTCTGGTCATGGCACCAGATCTGTTAACTTCGTGGAACCCATCCCGGTTCCTTCTCTGTCCCGACCTCGTACTCAACATACTCCTTGTCATCCTGTCCCTCATCCTCCATCTCCGCCAAGGTCTCCCTTACCCCCCGACTATAACAACGAATACGACTCTACTGCCTGGGCTAACATTACTGGATCTCCAAGGGGAGCCTATTTAGATCTTTAAAGAGTAGTTCCAACAGGAGTTTGGAACATAACAGGAGGGTAATGTTATGATTCATTCTTTTCTTTACTCTTTTCTCTTGTCTTGACTAGTCCTCGCCAACTAGCTATGCTAACCCTTACTCGTCTCGGACTATTCCGCACCACTTAGCCATGCCACCCGCTAAGTCCTGAGTCTCTTATCTTCTTATCTTCGATCATGTGTATAACATTGTTCTATGTCGTTCTACAACCTTCCATTCCACAGTCGCTTATTCAGACTTCTCCCTGCGGAATTCCCTTTCCTGTCTTGGTCCATGCACGTTGGCCATATCTATATAAACCCTGTGATTATACCATAATACCTTAGCTTCAATCTCCTAGGTGTACATCCTGTAACCTAGTCCGAGTCTAATAAACTCCTCTTTTCCTTTTGAAGTCTCACCTCCTCCATTACAAGTCTTCACCGCACTTCGAGTGGTGTTCTTGATCTAGTCGTCATTGAGACTATTGACTCAACACTTACTCGTACAAATGGCACTCCACCATTCTCTCTTGCTCGACTTGTGACATTACTGCACGACGTCACTCTGACTCCAATTGACTCATGACATTACTGCACAACGTCACTCTGACCCTGACTGACTCATGACATTACTGCATGACATCACTCCTGACCCTGACCTTCAACTATCCTAGGCTACGCTTGTCCTTATCCAGGCCAAGCATAACAGTCAATAGGATGGTGTTTATCACCATAGATGTTGCTGGGCTGGGCAGGCACTCAGTGTTCCTGTTCAGATTGCCTAAGTGGAGGCGGAGGCACTACCAGAGGAGCACCAGGCTGCTGCTTTTGAGGAGTGGGAGGCTGGGCTGGTAGTGCTTGCTGGGAGGAAGGTGTGTGAGGAGGGACTGGTAGAGGAGATGGACTTCAAGCAGTGGGTC
>JBBPTC010000857.1:0-10874 GCA_038093955.1 Boletus albobrunnescens
CACCTTTGATGAGAATCAGTTACTTAATTGTTCTAGGGGGCTTTTAGATAAACCTACCCTAATATAAGAAGATCCTGCAATCAACCTATCCAACAATGATAAAGATGAAAGGAATCCGGACCCTCCTTCTTGTTATATTCTTGTTGATGTACCGATACTTGGTTTACCTCCTCGTCACCCAAGATCACCACTGCAATCAGTCCCATCATCGCCACGACAATCATCTATCCCATCATGAAGTCTTTCTTCCTGGCAATCACCAGCGGAAGATTTGCATTCTTCTACTTCTTCAGAACATTCTCCACCTCCTCTGTCACCACCTCATCAAGGTGTAAAATGAGATAAACAAATACCAGGATGTTGGAAAGATGAAGAAGGAAACTGGAGAGATTTGGAAGATATGCCACAACACAAATGATATCGACTACCTCCTCATCCACAACCCTCCAGATTACCTGCACCATCCTCTTGACTTCCACCTTGACAACATATGGAGTCCATCCCAGCATTTTGTGGACAACCTTATTAGGATCGACAGACCATTGATGAGAGAACAAATCTAAGACCTCCACTTTAGGAGAGACATTTCACACGGAATGTTTGAGCACAAATCTTACCAGATAATGCTTATGGTGATCGACTCTCTATTGCCATCAAATAGGATATACAAGCCAACCAGAATCCTATTCAGGAGGAGCAGAGACAAGAAGAACTGGTGATACCACTGAGACCCATGAATTAGGATGAAGACATGGGAGATCTCTACAGCTCTCAATGGATGTGATACCATTTGCATGCTGCAGTTACTCAGATCATTCCAAAACAATACTGTAATGTTCGGAAACTGTCTTCTGAGGAACAAAAACCTTGGAAACAGGTGATGAATGAAGAATACAAGTCCCTCATGGATAGACATGTATGGGAACTTGCTGATTTGCCAAAGGTCAAGAATCCATCAAAGAGAGATGGGTTTATGCAGTCAAAAGCGATGGCCATAGAAAGGCTCACTTTGTTGCCAAAGGCTTCACATAGATCTTCGGTATCAATTATAAAGAAATCTTTTCACCAGTCACCAGGTTTGAGACCATCCATTCCTTGCTCTCGCAGCATTGGAAGATTGGGAGATTTATACTCTTGACGTCAAAACAGCATTCTTATTTGGTGACTTGAATGAGGAAATTTATTTGGCTTAACCTGAAGGTTTCATTCAAAAGGGACAGGAGAAAAAGATTTGTCACCTACGAAAGGCCATTTATGGCTTGAAGCAAGCAGCACTTCAGTGGAACAAAATGCTGCATAAATCCCTCCTTGAACTTGGGTTCAAGAGAATATTTTCAGATCTAGGGGTTTATATCAAGCACATCAGTGATAGCTTGATTATTATAATCATTTATGTTGATGACGCACTTTTTATGGGTAGTAACAAGGGTTTAGTCCTCAAACACAAGAAACTGTTCATGAAACGTTGGAAATCCAGGGATTTAGGCAAAGCTATAGAATATCTCGGAATGAGAATTACCAGAGATCATTCAAAATGTACTCTGAGATTAGACCAATGCTCCTATGCCAAGAAAGTAGTTGAGCATTTTGGGCAAACTATGTGCAAGCCTACTCCTACTCCATTATCTGCTGGGTATCAACTGAGACCCAATAAAGGAGAAGCAGATCCAACTTTTCGAAGTTGGTATCAATCGGTCATTGGATCATTGCTCTACATAATGCTTGGAACATGACCAGACCTGGCTTATTCAGTGATCAAGATGTCACAGTACTCTATGAATCCTACCCAAGAACATTTGCAGAAGGCACTCTACATTGTATGCTATCTCGCCCACTCTACCGTGTTAGAATTGACTTATACTGTGACGGGGACCAACAACGGTTTCCTTGTGTATTCTAATACTGATTGGGCTGGAGACATTAAAACATCTCGATCCACCACTGGTTATGCCATTTTTCTCGCAAATAGCATCATGTCCTGGCTGTCCAAACAAAAGAAGAGAGTTTGGCTTTCATCCACTGAAGCAGAATACTGTGAAATGACAGAATGTTGCAGACAGCTACAATGGATATGCAACCTCTTCAGCAAAATCACATTTCCCCTTTCCCACTCGATACCACTTTGCATCAATAACCAAGGTGCTATCTTTCTTGCTTCGAATCCAGCTCAAGAAGAATGTACAAAACATGTCCAGATACTGGAGCACTATGTTTGCGAGGCTGTTGAAGCACAAGAGATTAAACCATTCTATGTTCCATCTCATGAACAGCTGGCTGACATCTTCACCAAGAATTTGGAAAGAATTGCTTTTGAGCATGGACAAAAGTATCTGACTTTATCTCCGTTTCCATCATGACAATGTTTCTAGTGAGGAGGAGTGTCAGAATTCTAGGTATTCATCTTCCTCTACATTAAAGAGACCTAGATTCTAGACCTGGATTATTCCGTTTCTTATACTATCACATTTAGTCATCAATGATGTCATAGATAAGAGTGACATATGTCATTGAGCAATATCTCTGGATAGTCATATTAGATGACTCATCCTTATCTTTACCTATCTCTTTATGGATAGAGACATGACAAGGACAAACAGTCCTTGATTCCTATATAAGAGGAGCTCTCTTGATAGTCGCTCCTCACCAAGTTGAGATAGCCAATTCCAATCTACTCTCTCATTACCACTCCACTCAAGCCTAGTACACACTACTAGTCCTACTTCATCAAAGCTCGCTTTGCCTTCCTCAGTACTAAGTGAGTATCTCCCACTTAGTCCATTCAACCACATTCTCTGCGGACTCGGTCTCTTTGATTAGTCCACCTACTACACCTTGGGTAGTAGAGAAAGCGAGATCCCCTGGTTTCATCCTACCAGGATTGTGGATTTCATTAGAGTGTACTAGGCCTGAGTAATTGGAGTGAGAGTAAAGGAACACAGTTATCCAATTATCTTGGTAAGGAGCAACTACTGAAGGAGCTCCTCTTATATACAAAACAAGGACTGTTTGTCCCTATGTTGTCTCTATCAGTAAGTAGATAGGTAAAGATAAGAAAGATAAGGATGAGTCATCTAGTATGACTATCCAGAGATATCACCCAATGGCATATGTCACTCTTATCTATGACATTAGTGATAACTAAATGTGATAGTGTAAGAACAGAATAATCTGGGTGTTGAATGAGCACCTTAGTATAGCTCTCAACCGCCTACAAAAATAGTACATAGTGTAGGTTACTATATGTAGTAAATGGTTCCCATCATACTTGTACACTATATAGGTTCGAACTCAGCTCATCTGAGTTCTAATTCATCTTGTTCCACTACTTTGACCATTGTGGCATCTCAACCAGCATCACAAGAACTTTCACCAAGCCCCTCTCTGGAACCAACAACCTCAATAATATCTACTGGTATACCTCTGTGAGTACTAGGCAGTTCTCTGCAATACAACCTGCTTTCAACAGGTTATGAGCCCTGTTAGTGCTTGATAGTGTGCACCTCACGGTCGCACCTATCTGATGCCTAACTTGCATGACGCCATCTGGCAAATGTAACCTTGGTGGTTAACTGTTCTCGCTGAATGTCGTGCAAACAATTGTTCATGATGAATGTTTTCCACCTGTATAGGGTGAACCTATGCTGGAATAGCATGCTAATGCTGTTGCATTCCAGATATCTTCTAGAAATGTCAACCTTTTCATCTACCGTTGCCAAGGACTCTCGCATCCCAGTTTTCACCAGTGTGAACTGGGCCTCCTGGTGGCCTGCTATGCAGGCATACATCCTGGCGACTGGGCACGACTGGGTGATGCAGGTCTCTCCTCCACCCGCGCTGACCCCGATGACCGACTATAATGATATGTCATACTGGATTAGTTGGTCTAGGGGCAATTCAACTATCATGGGCTCTATCACCCTTCATTTGAACGAGGCCCTTCGGGCCAAGTACTCGGTCCACCATACCGCCAAGGATTTAGTTGTAGCCCTTGAAGGGGATTATGCAATGCTTGGGATCTCCCAGGCATATGCGCTCTTCAAGGAGCTCCTAAATGTTATGGTCCCCGCCAATGCGCATCCTACGCTGGCCCTTTTCCAAGGCCGAAATCCTCTTCACCCAGCTGAAGGAAGCTGGCTACGATATCCCTGCCAAAATCCAGGCGATGCTGCTCCTGAGCAAGCTCCCTGCGACAATGGACATCGTCATCCAGATGATCATTCAGGTAAAAGAAACCAATGGGAAACCAAAGGATCCATCTGTCGCCGAGATCCATGCAGCTGCAGTCCTTTCTTGGGACCAGTGCCATCTCTCAGAAAAGGCCCGAGGAAAACAACCCACACATGCAAATCACATCAGCGTGGTAAAGAGAAAGGGAAACGACCCTTCTTTTCAGCAGCAGCAGTAGAAAGGAGAGGCTAGCGCCTCTGATAAGAAAAAGAAAACGCGTTGAGGCAAGAAGGCAAAGTCTAACGACCATGCCCACATTGCCTCCATGGCTATCGTCACCCCCACACACTACCTCGACGTCTCAGCTCCTTCACCCGCAGTCGACCCCCACTTAATGGTGCACCGCATGCCCTCCTTTTACCAAGGGGAACAAGGCCCGCTGTTTGATCCTTGGATCAAACAGGCATTCTCTCTCACTGAAAGGCTTGAGATTACCCCCTCTATGGAGAATATCTGCAGGTTAGACGCGATAATCCCGCTCGCTGGCCCCTCCTTGTATATGTCTGCACCACCGTCCCTTCCTCCTCCTTCGGACTTTACCACCTTAATGGCGACAATAGAGGAAATGTCTGAAGAAGACCTCCCGCCTCCTCTGGCCAAGAGGAAGCACTCTCGCCACTCTCGCAAGCATGTGATCAAGCCCCCTCCAGCTGATGGCTGAGACTCTGAAGACCTAGACAAGTTCTACAGCACCTACACGGGTCCTGCCGATGAACCGAAAAAGGACGAGGATATAGTAAGTATCTTCAGTTCGGACATCGATGCCCAAGTAGCCGCTGCCGCCAGGATTGATGTGGAGTATGTCGAAGAGGACTTCGACAAACAAATTAGGCAAGTGAATTTTCCATCCGCGCCCACTCACACTTGCTCACTGCGATCTCCCTTCGATGCGTCTCGTACTGCTCAAATAGGGACATGCAGATGTAATGTAATGGTAACTAGTGTAGACACCACCGTGATGTCCACTTCCCTAAATACATTATGTCCTTGCCACTCAGAATCGCATGACCATAAGAAAAAGTGTGGATGTGATCACAACATCATGTTGTGGATCCTTCACTCAGGTGCATCCATGCACTTTACCCCCGAATAAAGTGACTTTATCGAATATACTGAGTTGAAAGGTTCTGCATGAATACCTGTGTGAACCACCTCTGGTATCATCTATGTAATAGGCACAGGACGAGTACTTGTCAATTGGAGGGATGAGCAACACAATATGCACGTCCTCGAACTCCATGGCATTGGGCACATCCCCAATTCTGGTGTACGACTTGTCTCCCTGGGTCAACTCCTTCGTCATGGAGCAAAAATTCGTGGTGATGTAAACTCATTAGTAGTCACTTATGGTGATGGCGTTACCCTCGCCCCATTCATGCCAGGCTGCATAGGCCCCAATATGTTTACCTTGGAAGGGCTACCGCTTACCGCAGAACCATCAGCCCATATGACGAAGTCGATCACATATGACATAGTTCATCGATGACTTGGACACCCATCTAAAGATGTCCTTCGACATGCCCATAAGCACGTCAAAAATATGCCTGATGTCGAGATTCCTACCACAGACTCCATCTGCCCTGGCTGTGCAATGGGCAAACTACCAAACAGGAGTTTTCCTCCTTCTGAGCACCGTGCTACATGCACATTTGAACTCATTCATTTGGACCTGAAGTCCTTCCCCACTGAATCATATCACTGATATCAGTATATCATCACTTTTGTTGATGATTACACGGCTATGGCTTGGACAGTCCCTTTGCACACTAAAAACACTGCATTGATGGCTACAAAGTATTTCCTCACTGAAGTCTCCAGGCAATTCAATGCCAAAGTCCAAGGATGGTACTCCAATGCAGGGGGAGAGTACAAATCACAGGCCTTTGATGACCTGCTCAGGGGATATGCATTTTTCAAAGCACTCCCCATACTCCACAACAAAACGGTCGAGCTAAATGATTCATGCACACCATTATGGATAAAGCTGAGGCTATGTGGCATGAAGCCTGCATTCCCGAAAGCTGGTGGGAGTTCACAATTGCTCATGCGACCCATATTTACAATAGGACACCATTGCGCCGTCATAACTGGCGCACACCATATGAGCTCATTCACAAACAACAGCCAGACATAGCACACCTCCGTGTCTTTGGATGTGCTGCCTTTGTATATATCCCAGAGGATGTGCAGGCCAATAAGATGGCCCTGAAGTCTGAGCTGATGGTGTACCTAGGGGTTGCACCAACTAACAGCACGAACTTTTTGTTCATGCGCTCCCCCAACAATGTTTTATTCCATTCTGCACACGTGCTCTTCGATGAAGCATGATTCCCATGCTGTGCCGTTCCGTGCACATGCCCTGCCACACCTTCCGTGCCGCCTGCCGCCGATGAGCGTGACCCTATTGCACCACTGCCCTCTGCTGGCAACGACTATCTACCCAGTCGACCTGCTGCTCGGAGTCCATCTCCTCCACCAGTCCCTCCTCGCACTCCTTCTCCCCAGCGCACGCCACCATTCCAGCCATCCGCTCCTCGTAAGCAGCAACCTGGTGCTCCTCCGGTGGTGCCGCCACCCCCACTTAGGCAATCTGAACGGGAATGCCGTGTGCCTGCCTGGCCTGGCAATGTTTATGGTGATAAACGCCACCCCATTGACATTGAACGCCATCCATGCTGGGAGAGTTCATCATGGGATCCCGGTCCATCCTCCCAACCCTCCGGTCCACCTGAGCCTTCTGCGCCTGGCATTGATCCTGACACCGCTGAGCCATCCGCACCCTCCGATGCTCCTGCCTCTACTTCTGGCAGTGATGCAGACCTTCTACACTTATGTCATGAAGGGGGAGTTGATTTGACCACATTTTTGATGACGAAGGCAATCAGGCTAGACACTGCAGAATCTAAGCCATTATGCGAATGGACATATAGGGACATAAAGATGCTACCCACTGCAGCACAGAAGGAATGGAAAGCCACTTGTCGACATGAGCTTGATATTCTCTGTGAGCGCAAAGTCTCCAAACTTGTCGACTGTCCTATTGGACACAAGGTTATATCTAACCGATGGGTATTCAATCAGAAACCCAATGGTCGAAAGCGTGCATGATTAGTCACGAAAGAATTCTTTCAAGTAGAGGGAGTCGATTTCGACCACATTTTCTCCCTGGTTGTAAGGTTTGAGACCATGTGGCTTATGCTTGCACTCACAGCCTTAGAGAACTGGTACATTGAAGCACTCAATGTTCGAAGTGCCTACTTATATGGCAAATTAAAAGAAGAGATCTACATGACCCAACCAGAGGGATTTACTGTCCCAGGGCAAGAGCACAAAGTGCTCCGCTTACTGTGTGCCCTCTACAGCCTTAAACAAGCTGGATTAGCCTGGTGGGAGACTCTCAATGAGTCCATAAAAGAACTCGGCTTTGAACGTCTGAAGTCTAATGCTGGTATCTTCCTCTTTCAGAAGAAAGGTACCAATGTAGTGGTTGCCGTCGTCTATGTAGATGATGCCCTATTCTGTGGCCCTAACATGGCCATTGTAAATGAAGTAAAGGGTGCTTTTATGCACAAATGGGAATGCAGAGACTTAGGCCCTGCAAAAGAATTTCTTCACATACAAATTCAATGGGAAGGCAGCAAGATCATGATTGATCAGTGCACCTATCTTGAAAAAGTCCTAGAGCATTTTCAAATGCAGAACGCCAGAATTGCCCCTACACCTTTACTCCAAGGATACTATCCTCAGGATTACAATGGTCCAGTTGACCCAGAATTACGATCTCGTTTTCAACAGGTGATCGGATCCCTGTTATACATCATGCTTGGCACTCGTCCAGATGTAGCCTATGCTGTGACTGCCCTCTCTTGGCATGCTGCCTGTCCTTCGAAGGAGCATCTTGATAAGGCATTATACATTTGCTGATATCTACTTGGGACACATTATTATTCCCTCGTATTTGATGGTGCTTCTCAGGTAGGCCTAATAGCATATACCGATTCTGATTGGGCATCCGATCCCAACACCTGTCGCTCTCAGACTGGCTGGTTTATTAAACTGGCAAATTGCATCTTCAGCTGGCAATTGCATCAATTCTTCCACAGAAGCTGAATATGTTGCACTCTCTGATTGTAGCAAGCAGGTGGTTTGGTTATGATCATTGCTTGAGGAACTTGGATATCAGCTTTGCCCAATACCTATCTGTGGCGATAACCAAGGATCTATTTTCATGGCCTTGAATCCCGTTACTGAAAAACGTAACAAACATGTCGATATTAAATGGCATGGAGTATGGGAGTTCGTTAAAGAAGGCCTTATTGAAATATTCTTTGTTGAAGGTGTAGTTAACCCCACTGATATATTCACAAAGAACCTTGGCCATATCAAGCTTGATCAGTTCCGATTGCAACTCGGGCTAGTCTTTTATGACAATGCCATTACTTCCTAAGGTGCCTTTACCTTAGATGCTTACGCGCCTTAACCAGGCAGCTTAGTAAGAGGGAGTGTTGAACAAGCACCTTAGTGTAGCTCTCAACCGCCTACAAAATAGTACATAGTGTAGGTTACTATATGTAGTAAATGGTTCCCACCATACCTGTACACTATATAGATTCGAACTCAGCTCATCTGAGTTCTAATTCATCTTGTTCCACTACTTTGACCATTGTGGCGTCTCAACCAGCATTACAAGAACCTTCACCAAGCCCCTCTCTGGAACCAACAATCTCAATAACATCTACCAGTGTACCTCCGTGAGTACTAGGCAGTTCTCTGTGATACAACCTGCTTTCAACACTGGATCTAGAATCTAGGTCTCATTAATGAAAGATAAATGAATACCTAGAATCCCAACAATGATGTCAAGCTGCAAGTAGCAGATGAGAATTTCAAACAAAGGTCAAGGGCTTCTCAGTTAAGGACAATTGTGTCAGAATTCTAGGTATTCATTTATCTTTCATTAATGAGACTTAGATTCTAGACCTGGATCATTCCATTCTGACACTATCACATTTAGTTATCACTGATGTCATAGATAAGAGTGACATATGCCATTGGGCGATATCTCTAGATAGTCATACTAGTGACTCATCCTTACATATCTTTCTTATCTTTACCTATCTACTTACGGATAGAGACAATATAGGGACAAACAGTCCTTGTTCTGTATATAAGAGGAGCTCCTTCAGTAGTCACTTCTTACCAAGATAATTGGATAACTGTATTCCTCTACTCTCACTTCAATTACTCAGGCCTAGTACACTCTACTAGTCCTACTTCCTCAAAGCTTGCTTTACCTTCCTCAGCACTAAGTGAGTATCTCCCATTTAGTCCATTCAACCACATTCTCTGCAGACTTGGTCTCTTTGATCAGTCTATCTTCTACACTTCAGGTAGAAGAGGAAGTGAGATCCTCTGGTTTCATCCTACCGGGATTGTGGATTTCATTAGGTTATGAGCCTTGCTTGATACAGCATTGACATTTACTTACATATTTCTGTCACCTGTGTTATGCGGAGAATGAAGCGAAGACAAGCGACAATTTTTGCTTGTGTCTGGTTGCTTATGATACAGGCACTAGCTACTGTGGCTACACAGACTCCTGTGTTTACACATGGGGTCTTCTCATTCTTTGTTCATCACTTTGGTGAACTTGTCACTCGAGTGGATGATGGTTTTTTTTTCTCGTTGCAAATGCATCATAGAACTGATCACAAAACCCTACATTTCCATTTGGTTATTACAACCACTAGGAATCAACAGGTTCATTGATCTCCTCTATCATTGGAGAGACCATCAACTTGTCCATCACCAACTGCATCCTGAGTTCACTCAAAGACCTTACCAGTGCAATCCCAAGAAAATCTTGTTTGCCAAGAACTATCCTCTTGCCATATTCAATTGGATCCCCAAGGAAATCCCTTCCACATCTCTTGTCCTCTTTGCAAGTGACATATTGAAGAAGGAGAAATTTGTGACAGTCATGGTTTCCCTCACCAACAGATCATACACTCAGAAACATCATTTCCTCCTTATTGCCTCACTCGAACTTTCTACAATCTCAGTGACAACAATATCCTACCCGTTAGACCTCCTGGATTCATCACCCCTGATCCAGAGACTTGTTCAATCATAACCACACCACCACCTCTTTATTATCCTCCACACAATCCTCTCAATGACCAATCTCTCAGATCATCATCTCCAGAACTTGAAGCATGGTTTACCACCAATGAACTTCAACTCATTTGAGAATATGCTATAGGTGGAGTCCAAACAACACATTCGGGTTCCAGTAGAGAAAGAAGGAGAAGAAGATCAGATTGCAGTGTTCCAAGAACCATATCTGATGTTGCCAAAGAAAATCTGTTGTACCATCATTCATCAGGATTAGATGGTTCCATTCCTTCATCAAACTGATGTGGAACCATGAATCCATAGTTCAAAGTCCAACCAGATTGCAATTCCTTTTCAGGTTTCGAATGCTGAGATCCAAACATTGGACCAGAGTATGCTTGCATCCTCTTTTCGCTTTCCTAATGAACCACTTTTTTCTATTTATGCTGGTGCCAGTTGGGCTTTCCCTTCTGAGACTTACGATAAAACACCACCAGCTATGGTACATTTCCAAGAATATGAAGTTCTTAGGC
>JBBPTC010000859.1:0-10868 GCA_038093955.1 Boletus albobrunnescens
TTTGATCAGAATGAGAAACGCACTGTTCTCCGAGCGCGTTTCCTGTGTCTTGGACGGTGCTCACCGCCTTCAGCCTTCCGTTTACCCTTTGCCTTGACAGGTGCTGGGGCAGGGAGTAAACCACGGACTCGCTTTCCATTCCACATTGTCACCATGAGCGGAGAGACGTCGTTGGGTGAAAGCTGACCGACAAAGGGTGACTTACGGAAGGTCGCAGGTAGGAATAAACTCACCACAAACCCACTCGGTCATGGGTCCGCTCTTGCGAATCTCTCCCCCCAATTCACTCATCATTTCATGAAGCACTCGACCTACGTACGACACGATAGATTGTGAATCTGGGCAGTCCGAGCTGCGACAACGAAGTTGATTTCACGGGAGCACCAGAACAAAGACAAGTACTCACGTTGATTGCGGCAACCAACGCATTTCTCCACTCTCCACTCGCCAGTGTTGCCTGTTCCCATTCTTTCAGGAGCAGTGCAAGAGTCTGTGAATTGATAGTGCAGAGCGACGTCTGTGAGCTGCCATGTCGGGATGCATTCGAAGCTGCGTTACCGTCATTTTCGAGAGTCGGGAGACATTGCTGCGTAAAGTCCGCAGAAGCGTTTCAAATGCACGGAAGACAAATGGACAGAACGCAAAACTGACCAGAAACTCATTTAGTGATATGTACGCTTGTATAGACTCTTTCGTCCAACGTATTTACCGTTTCGAGAAGGGAGCCGCCTGCGTCCTTTGTGCGACCCACAGCATACAGGGCTTCGCAGACGCGTTGTCGAGTCATGATATCGAGATCATCAAATTTCCATCCAGATATCTGTCAGAGAAGGTGAGCGATATAGATGGGTCGCAATACACCAACGAAGACGCTTACCAGTGAGATCGTGAAGGAGGGAGGCCCGACGGACGCTTGCATTTGGGCTCGTGCTGGAGTGAATGTATCGCAACCTCGTAGTTGCTGCACTCGCATCTGTGAGTTCCCAAGAAGATACATGTAGGCCTTCTGGAAGTGTCAGGGGTGAGGTTCGCCAGGCGGTAGCATGTTGTGCACATCAAATTGAAGGGGACCACAGCAATGGGTAGCACTTTTTTGGACTGAACGCATGATAGCAATTACCATGTTAGACAGATCCAGGTGCAACTGGCAAGTAGCAGGCATGTACCTCAGAAGACAATGCAGTTTGGGCCTGGAATTGGCAGCCCAGCGGGAACCTTTCAAGCGAACGGGATGTCCCCGAACGAGATCCAGGGCGCTGGGTAGGTCCATCAAGGCAGCAAGATGACCCCACTGCAAATCCGGATCCTAGCCATACCTTGTTTTCCCGGAATGAAAACCGCATGTCGACCTAATCTGCGTTTGAAAACTTACACCTAAGTTACGCCTTGTTGTGGTCACCGCTACGCGTTGCCTAAGGTCTCGATCAACCCTCACTCTTACGTTTTGAATGAAGCCAGTACCTCCTCGCGGGGCATCGACAAGTCGCTCGCTGTCAAGCCTGACGGTAACAGCTTGGGCGAAGTGCGTCCAGTTCTGGCGAACAGTCAAACTGTATCCGGTCAAGCCCACCGATACACAGAAGAATCAGTTGCTCTAATCGCGTCAAGAGAAGGAGATAGTCGAGGACCTTATTGTTCGAATGGAACAGCATGTCATCGAGGCCGACTATCACATCGCATCAAATCTCGTCTCCTGGTCGACATCCTTTGCAACATAATCCATAACGAAGTAGTCGAGTACGTTGAAGTTGAACGTTCCAAGCCTTCACTTATTCAACTCGCACTCGTTTGCGGAGTGGAAGCCCGCCCTGTTCATGTTGACCAACTCCTCACGGAGATCACAGAACGCAAGCTCGGCCACAGCATCAGCTCTTCTTCGTTCGCCTCATACAACCTCTCTTCCAAACCGGCTACTACCACGCCTTCGGTTTCCGCTTCCTCCTCTCCATCAGGGCGGAAGTCCACCCAAACCAGCCAGCTTTCGCTGGGTGTGGGGTCCCTGTGGATATCGGTAGAGCACGTGTGGCGATGTATGGCCATGCAAGGAGCATGCCCGATCTCGTTGCGAACAGCGTTTCATTGAATTCAAGGGTTCATCGAAGATCACACAGGACGGACAGTGGGCTCCAAAAAAGGTGAGACCTCTTGACATCCGCTCAAGGTCGTGGCACACAGCTCTGTCTCTTCATTCAGATACGTGCCGAGCGTTGACCCCCATGCCTAGATGAAGATGATATTCATATGGGTATGTCTTTTCTTGCCGTTTAGTCTCTAGCGTTGTCTCTGAGGCGTGGACAGGCTACCTCTTTGCTGTCTGGGCAACTCACAGACAGACCGGGAGCTATCATGTCATGCGTGTTGCTCTGCCTTTCCGCTTGCGATGGCTAAGGGGCAATAGGGGCGCGAATCCTCTCTTCACTCCCGACGAACTGGCGTATCAGATGCCAACCAAGGCCTCGGTTATCATCACCCACCCCGAGGCGCTGTCTGTGGCTCTATCTGCCACTCGAGCTACCATGTTGCCAGCACGCTGAATCATGCTGCTCAATGTGAATGGTGCTTTGTATGGTGAACATACCATGGTTCAGGATGTCATTGATGAAGGTCTAGATCTTGACGTATCGTCGTAACGTTTTCTTGGGTGGACCAACGATTCATACCAGGCGATATTTGCTGTGCTGGTATGAGTTCTCATGCGGTGGATTTTACTGCATAGTGACAAACGTTTTTACAGTTCTTCTGTTATAACGTACGTGATACTTTCTGCCCCTACTAGCCTACTCGACTACGATGCACTTGACTAGACATATATGGCCTGGTCTTCAATGTAGGAGATCCAATTTGCTGTTCCCACAGAGACTGCTAACCCATGGCATTGCCAGACCCATCTCAGTCTCGTTGTGGGGGCCAAGGCCTGTCGCCACCCTGGTGGACGTGCACTGCCAAAGGGTACTCCCACGGACAGAGTTTGTGCGCATGAGGCGAGATAGTTGACGGGCTCTTTCTTCCGCAGTTGGGTTTGCCAGATACGTATACCCAAAAACAGGCAAGACGGCAAGTTTCGGGTGCAGGTCAGTCCTGTCACACCACGTTCAGTTCGAATACAAACAATATTGATGCCGACCAGATCCGATACTTTGCATCTGCTTCACGGTCGTCCCTCCCAGATCCACGAAAGCCCGTCGCCTTGGACAAGGTGACAAACGTGCCTGGACTGATGACGATTGTTGGTCGTGAAGAAATCGCTCGTTAACGTTGTCTCTATCTCACTCTCATTCCCTGTCCGAACCCGAATCCGATCTTATATCCCTCCATTGCTCCCTTCCTTGTTTAAAATCAAAATTCTGTGGCGTTTGTGAATCATGGTCTTCGTGGATTTCTTGGAAAGCCTCTTCAGATAGCATCTCGTGCGAGTTTGTGATATCTATATTATGCCGTGTCTCTGACTTACGATTCTAGGGTTGCTCCCCATCAGGTCCTATTCCTCTGTAAAGTAGGTGCTCGGCTTCATCCATACATATTCTCCGATTGATGTGGGAGCAGCATCCAGCTGTCGAAAATTACGACTTGCGTCATGTCCGTCATGTGACCTCTGGTGCAGCTCCACTCTCTCGAGAGTTGGTGGAGCGACTAATCGAGATATTCCCAAATGCGGCCATTGGACAAAGTTACGGTGCGTCCCTTTCTTGAGGACAACAGCTACTACACTCGTGACTCCAGGGACCACGGAGTCTTGTGCTGTCAATTACGACTTGGTCTCTTGAGAACAAGTGTGATCTGAGCAGGAGTGCCGGCCAGCTTATTCCCGGGATTACTGCTAGAGTGGAGAAGCATAATGGAACGCTCGCAGAGTTCGACGAGCCTGGAGAGTTGGTGGTGCGTACCTCATCACTCGCGTTAGGGTACGCCGAAAATCCAGAAGCATACGCAGACGGTTCTCTTCCGGCATTTACAAACCTGATAGACCTCTCCGTGCAGCACGAAGGAGACGTTCGTGAACGGGTAAGGAAATCAGGTGTTGGGTATCAAAACGGCTCACAGTTCGTTAGATGGCTCTGCACGGGTGACGAAATCACAAAGGGGAGATATTTTCAAAGTGAGAGGATTCCAGGTTGCGCTACTAGGGTTGGAAGGTGTGTTCTTTGTCACGGACAGCTGCGTCGTAGGCGCGTCCGACGGAGCTTCCGCTCGCTAAGATCCAATGCCGTGAACAGGATACAAGGTAATCCGGTAGCAGCCGAAACGATCCGGCAGTCAATTATCAAGGTCATGTATCCCGACTCCTAACTCCCTGCTGATTTCCCGTTTAGCATATTAAGCTGCTGAGGCGAGTGCTAAGGGATAGAGCGAAACTTTGGCTACATTTCTGGGTGGAAAAATCAAGTGGCGCTTCGCTTGTCAGATCAGCCTCGCTACAGCTAACCCCCCATCACCAGTATGACATGTGTACGTGCACTCGTTCGACTGTCCCTGGTTCCAATTCCGTCCTTGCTCCTCGTTCATCCTTTCCCCCTGTCAACCAGTCCGTTCCCGACGATCAGACTATCCCACAATTTTTCCTGGATACCCCCTTGGGGCTGACATGCAAAACTGGTGTCCTATGGTTGATCAAAGATGCAACCATGAGACCCCTGGAAGAGGTATGTGGCCAATCCCCACGCCATGCGTCGACCTCAACACAGTCACCCTAGTTATGTACATGGATGTTTGGGCTTGCGAATGCGCTCCGGGCGCGCTTTGGCATTAGTGAGTGACGGATACACCGGTTCTTGTTCTTTGCCATCTCACGTTGTACACCCCGCGCAGAGGAAAACGACATTGGTATGTTGCCATGGTACATTTCGTCTCGTGCGTCTGTGCTGAAGCCTTGTCGCGTGCGCCAGTGGTGCTACATCCACACCCAAGAGTCTACCTGGACTGGCGCCAGGAACAAGTTTGCAGGCAATATCCCACCTCCCTCCGCTACCCAGCAATATTCATCGCACTCCTGCGGTGTGGAAGTGACAGTGATCCTGTTGCCCCACGATAGGATCATGTTAGTTAGTTAGTCGCTTTCCATTAGTACTTGTCCCACAGTACCGGTTATGACGAGGAATCAATTTGTGGCGTTGCCCGGAACTCAGAAATGCTGTCGTGATCGAAGTCATGTGCCCAGAATCGTGTGTCACTATTTAGGAGCAGGAAGTTCGCGTGTTACTCTTTCTCTCTTTCCCCCATTACCCCCACTTGTACTGTGACTGAGCACCGTTGAGCACTCTGTGACGGTACTATCACCAATGAGCCTAGCTGATCACTGAGACCTATCATACCTCTCGAACTTTCAAGTATTTTGTCATCCATTTTCAACCATTTAATCTAGCTAATCCCATTTTATCTTAGTTCATTTAAGCTGCTTGTCCATCCGTCTGTCCTTTCCTTTGCACACCTGTCCTACCATTCAGTACTAATCATCCAGTCTGATATCATCCAGTCTAGTTGATTATCAGCAGACATCACTGTCTTTGCTCTGTCATCTCATCAACAGCCACCTGCTCCAATCAAATCACTATTAGGTTTGTTTCTTCTTCCTTTGCCACCTTCAACTTGATTGTCACAACCATTCAGCCTAACTGATCAGTAGTAGATCTACCCCCTCCCTGACTTGGATGGCAGAGGAATTCTCCGTTAATTATCCAGTGGGATTTGAAGTTTATGAGGAAGATAATGCAATGGAGGGCATCATCACTAGGTATATCTTTTATTTCTATGCTGTCAGTGATCATATGTAACAATTTGTATAGCTCCACTAGGCCAGGAAATTATCTACATCAAGGCAATGATTTTGGAGGCAGCCTTTCTAAACTACCTAGGGCAACATACATGGAAATGTTAAAAGATTGCCCTCAGCCTTTTATCCTTCCACCCATCAGCAAAAGTCAACTGCCTTCTCCATCCTTTTCTGAGGAGGAGAAATCTACCATCAATCATATCTTTGGCAAGATCATCAAGGAATGGCCACAAGATAAGACTGGCTTTCCAATGCTGACAGGATATTCCTTTTGTAAGGAATTATTTGAGCCTGCTTTGTCAAGAGAATACAATGTTGCATGCAATGGATATGCAACATCCAATGACAAGGCAATATACCTTGTAGGTTGCTTTGGTCTATTGGCTTGTGTATTATTCAAATTTCTTCAGCTTTCAGGACTGACCACCCTAAAAAGCAAGGTATTTATGCATTTCTTTATTTTCAATTATTATTTTGGCCAACAAAATATTAGCTTTCTTCACAAGAATCTAGTCATGGTCCTCTTATATGCTCTATTAAAGAGCATCTGAGAGAACAATTCATTAACATTGTACTTAATCCCCACCATTCATCAAGATATGATCCCAAGAAAGATGGGGTTGGTGCTATTCCAGAGCAGTTAAAAAAAACTGCCCAGATATGCAAAAACCAACATAGGGAAATCAAAAGATATGTTACTTTGGGAACAAATGCCTATGAGAAGGCTTATTGGATTGGCTTGGACAAGCAAGTTATTGTTACTTTGTTTTCATTTTTTTATTCACAAAGATATATTTTTATAGAATTGAATCAAAGGAGTTATCCTTTCTTAAGAACAAGTTCATTTTGGAAGCAAATGATATTGCTACACTGGGTATATCTCATCATGCCTTTTTAGATGATGAGATTATATTTGCAGATCATACTTGGTGGCGTCTATGTGCACCTCCCTTAGGTTCCTCTCCAGTCTCAATCATTTTTTGGAGTAAGGATCATAAGGATGATGATCAACCTACTCTCTTTAAAATTGTAATTTTTTTTTTTTTTTCCAAGTATATTCATATTCATTAGATATATTAGTTTGGTGCCATTCTTTATGGTGCTAAAGATATTACTGCACTATCCAGTGAGAGAGAACAAGAGAGTATCAATATCTTGCTTAAAAATGAAACCAAGTTTTTGGTTCATTCAATCATGTAGGTTTTGATATTATTCCCTTTCGAACTATTTGATTGATATATGTATATAGTGAACGAGAACCATTAGAAAGAGGAATGAGAACTATTGGATCCATGGTCAAAGCTCCAACAGGCATCCATGCAACTAATGGACAATTGCATACTTTATATACCAAAGTGGAGACTGCAAAGCCTAATGCAAAGCAAAAAACAAGAGCCAGAATTGCATATCAAAAGCAGTTGCGCTTAGACTTGGATAGGGAGAAAGATGGTCAAGTTTTTATACTATTTTTATAGAAATGCATATTTTGATGTTGTTTCTCTTTAGTAATTCAATTGCAAAACTTTGCTTTTCTTTCTGGATTCCTTCCACACTTTGCTTATGAACAAATGGTTGGTCAGATATTTATTAGAATAATTTCTGGCTTATTCATTTTTAAACTTTCTAGGTTGTAGTTGAAAAATGGAAATTACTCAACCAATTTGGATCTCCTAACACTCAGGCTTTTGCATCTTATGGCTATACTGCTGTTATGCACCTGGATGCAGATGATTCAATAACTATGGGTTGGATTTCACACAGGCCTAATAAGGTACAGTATAAAATATTTGCATTTAATTGAACATTATATTAATTGCTCCTTATCCTTTATGGATAGATCCAGCATGATGAATCCAACTTTGTATATGCAGGTTGGAAACTCATTGTTGAGCTGCAAGATCAAGCCCATTGGATTTGGAATGCACAAAAAGATTTGCATGGAACAACTATGAATCGTCTTTGTGCTACAAAACCTACTTCTTGGAAGAGATATGCTAGGGATCATCCTGAGGATGGGCAATGGTCAAGAGTGAATCTTATTACTAAAGCTGCTACTGCATCTGCAAAGAGACAGATTATTCAAATGTAAATTCATTGTACATACATGACCTTCTATATATATACATATCAAAGTTAGATTTAGCATTATCCAGGCAATTAGCAAATGGTACACTTCATGGTACAATTTGACTTGGTCCTATTCAAGTTAGTGTTATTTGGCCATGTTACTACTTATTGAGTAGAAATACTACTAACTTATCATAATAAGGACAGTCATATACTCACTCCTTTATCTTTTTCCTCTACATTTCCCAATAGATCTATTAGCCACAGTTCTTGCAGTAGGTCCACTGTTGGCCTGTACCAGCTGTTTTCTCTTCCTGGTAAGCCATGTCTGATCTCTCTCTAAATGCTATTTCCCCCATTCTATTGGTGAGGGGTTTGTAGGATCATGAATTGCATATTGTCTACTTGTTCCTCTTGCAATATGTACTTGGGAAAGGCATTCTTGTCCACCATCTATGACATCAACACATGCATTGTATTTGGCAAGTTTGCCATTCAACTTATGCAGTTCACTAGTGCTAACATCCAAGCTAGCAAGGGCCTATGAATTGATTGAGGAACAAAAATCAATGATATATTACAAAGCATAATTACTACTCAAAGATAGAGTACACTGTGAAAGGTCCTCCTCTATTGGCATCCCCATCCAAAAATCCCTAGGATCCTTGTAGACCTTTAGTTTAATTTGGTAAAAGAGTTGGACAATCAGGTAGATCAGTAGTGTAAATGGGTCACCTTTTTATCAAAATGCTGTGTTTTCCATTTGTGTTTTCTTCTTCTTGTCCTGGTGGTGCCTTTTCCTGTTATGGTCCTTTTTTCTTGTGTCTTGACTTGCGCCATTCTTTCTTGTAGCTCCACAAAGGTGAGCACAAGTGTGGCTCTGCTTCTATGATCAAGAACATGACCTCAACTTGTGGCAATTGCACTTCACAGGGCACTAAGACTTGGTCGAGTCAAAAGAGCTTGACAAGTAAGGATTGCCATTCCAATGGCCTCTTGGAGTCTACAGAGTAGCCAGTCACACACGTCGTCACTTTTGTTCTTTGAAAGCAACATACATATCTGTGCAATAAGTGAACCTCATCGTTGGGTGGTACTAGATCCTCTTCAGCGGCCTTCACTAGTCCATTGTTATTTTGTCCGCTCGTCTGGCTCTGACACCGGTAACAGGATCAAATTATGTGAAGACGGGGGCACGAATAGACAAATGGTCTGGCGCACATAATACACCGTGGTCCAATACCCGCTCCAGTACATACATAGCGCTCAATGCATTGTTGAACACCTCGTCGCGACTGACCATCGTCGTCGACGGAGGGGGGACAAAGAACAGGGCTGGCGTGGCGGGGGTAGCAGGCCCTAGTCCGGAACTGGTGTTGGACGTGATGAGGGAGGGGTTGTGTGTCGGGACGTAGGTATCGAAGTCGAGCAGGGCGGTATCGCGTTCGGTTCGCTGTCTTCCTCTTGCTCTTGTGCATGTGCTTGGGACAGGACACGGCTTGAGCGTGATTTGGGCTCTGTGTAGGGATTGTTGTACCACCTGACAGCCAGTAGACAGGTCAACCGTTGGACGACCAAGATGAGAGGAAGGGGGACGCACAGCGGGAACTTTTTCATGGGTTCTGTTTTCCAGGCTTGTGAAGGACCGTGATAGCCCATTCAATATTCATGAGATTCCAGTAAAAGGGCGAGGCACCTCAGGGGCGCGGTGCCCTGCACTCCAGTGTGACTGCATGGATGTTTTGACCCTCGCTCGCGGAAGTATGCATTTACGCCGTGAACTCGGAGTTGGAACCGAATCCGATCATCGCGAATCCTTACATAGTGAGTCTATTAGGGCTTTAGCATCTGTTGTCCTTCACTGCCCCATATCTGACTTTCGAATTCAGCTCTGTTGCAGACCCACGAAACTGTCTCCTTTGGGAGTAGTAATGGCAATACGCTGATAGGAGACACCCTTGGAACTCATATTTAGTTCTCGGGGAAGCTGCGGGGAGATGGTTTACATGGTATGGACTTCACCTGCACCACATACCTGCGCCAATGCGTGCCTTCCCAACAATAGCACACAGCTGCCACCGTATACCCAAAGGAATACACAATTCAAGATTGTCCCCGTTTGGTGAATACCTGGGATACCAAATCTTCTGGGAAGCAGATAACGTTGCTACTCGGGACCATTGCCTTCTCTCTCCGTTCGTGCGTTGTGCACATTGCTAGTGTGCACGCCAAATGCTCACAGGTGAAATTGATGAATGCCCACGATAGAACATACCTAACCAGCCAACACCCGACTCCAACAGGACGACGTCCAAATGATGGCATCAAGACGGACTTGAATACCAGACATCGCGTTCTATTCCCGAAGTGTCAATCTCAGATAAGGGTGCTCTGACCACCCTCTGCAGTCGCGCAAATAATGCTATCATGTCAGAGAGCTACAAATGTTCATTAAGAGATAGGAGAGCAGGAAGTAAAAGGAGACGGACTTGATATTCCACAACCCGGCTGGACGTGTACGGTGCCGAAAAGTAACGTCTCTTGGCAAACCTGCTATGTATCATGTAGACATGAATTCAAATCGTTTGTATGATAAACCCACGTACCCATCTCGCTCCCATAGACGAGCTTGTATGTTTGAAGGCCAATCTGGTTCTTCTCCTTGCTCTTTCCATTTTCCATATGTTTCACCATACCTTGCTTTTTGCAACTTCACCAGAATATTTCGGACAGTGTTCCATATGACCATGTCAATGAAACATACAAATCTGGGGCAATGGCACGCGAGTTTATCGACGAATGCAGGTAGCGAAGCGACCATCTCGGCCCGGGAGAGTTCACATGCCTATGGAATCGTAAAGATAAATTCAATCGCGCACTCTGCTACGAAACAGAACCTGCGTGGTTGGTCAGTCCACCAGATTGGTCTCCATGGCAGTTGTGAACTCAGTTACAGAGTTACAGAGTTCTGGATCAACTCACCAACCCAATATTGAATTTTTCTGGAAAAGAAAAGTCCTCGCGGGGGGTATCC
>JBBPTC010000861.1:0-10850 GCA_038093955.1 Boletus albobrunnescens
GGCACGGACCCTGGTTGCCAAACCCTCCCCTCTCTCGTCCGGATCACCAGGCGCATCTACGACTTTCCGACGGAGCCACGAGGTGGTTTCAGTACCCCCCCCCCCCTTGGTGACTTCCGACGTTCTGAAGTGCCATGCCTTCTGGATGGGCCCAATAGCAATCTCAGATCAGCGCGGAAAAAGGCGTCGTGCTGTCGCAAAGGGCCCTACGTGTTCGTCGTCCAAGGACATCACGTATGATGTGGATGCGCTTCAGATCAAGTACCGACTCGGTCGTCGCCGAACCCACGGAACAGAGAAAACCTCCTACCAGGTAGCCAGGTGCTAGAATGCGAAACCTCCGGTCTCTTCACGCTCGTAAACACCCCCGTGCGACGCATCTTTGAGAGAGCCAAAAAAAAAAAAAAGCGTAGTCTCATTTCCGAAAGCGTGTAGACAACACATCGCAGCACGCACGGTGCTTACACACCTGATTATCTCAATGCAGCCTTCATGGTACGATAAGGGAGTGATGCGTGCTTCTCCTACCCCAGTGGAACGGAATAATTTCGTTCACCAACGAGGGTGAGCCTTCATCCAGGACAAGTCTATAGCCAGTTCAGCGTATCATAACCCCCTGACACAGGAACGCCTCGGTGTACCGGATTACGAGCTCTACGGAGATGAAGTCCTGAGTTTGTATCTCTTCATCGCACGTTCGTACGACCTACGCTATCTAGCATCCCGTGCCACTAGAGTGGCGAGCGTTTTTTTTAAGTCGTCTTGAGATCAATGATCGATGTGGCCCCTGATTCGGACACGTCATTTCCGCCGTGGTTTCGTGCGCTGTGGATGGGTGGTTCTCATGCTTCTTTCGGTCGACTTTTTTGGTGCTGTTAGCTCTTTGGACGAAACGTTCGCTGCGTCGGACACCACGGACGAGCCGAACCGTGATAAAACATCGTATAGCGCTCCTGTTCGCTACGGGGAAGGGGGGTGCGCCATCTGTTGAACATGCTGTCACGTCTAATCTAGGGGGTGTCGTTTCGGAGGTAAAGATTTCCAAGCAGCAGATGAGCGACTTACGATGATGATTCAGACGTGTTACATTCCAGGGACAAGGACGATGACATTGTTAATCTAACTCGGCCGAGACGACCACCGCCACCATTGCCTTGGTGGTCGGACCGACACGTCACGTACGTTGCATCTTCATGCCCGGGACACTGGCGCGCATCACGTCCGTTGTAAAATTGTAAATGGCACGAAATGACGAAGCTGCCGGATAGTGGCACCAAACGATGGATATGAAGGGCATCCGTTCGCCCACACGCCCGAATGGAAAATAAACGGATAACCCAAGAGTGCGGCTGGGGCCATGTGAGACAACGCGGGCATTACGCTAGGAGAGATGAGATCCCTCGTGTCCAAGCGCTGATCATGAGCGGGACTCACCGATTATTGTTACTATTATTATACACCTTCCTTGAAAAATTTTCACAAACAGGGCGAGACCGTCGTCGACGCCGTCGTGAGAGCAAGACGTGATGATGCATGCTTTGCCGCATCAGCGATGCCTTGTGGTCCAGTGCACCACCGTAAGCGTAAAACGTTCTGCGTTCCCATCAACTCACATCAAGGAGCACGTACGCACCGCACGGGTGGATTTAGATCCTCACGGACAACCCGGCATTTGGCGGTGCAAGCCCTCTCTGATCCCCGGGAAATGACATGCCGTATGCGCGTAGGTGGGGTGGCCGGAATCTGTGGCGGTTACGATGTGTCCCTGTGTCATCGGGGACTTGGGTCGTGCATACACGGCAGGCCGTTTCTAGGTTCTCTGCGCGGTGCGCTGATCCGGGTAGGAGCGGGATGGAGGGATCAGCGTTGGATTCTATATGTTCATAGGCCGCTGGCAGGCATCGCATTTCGATGGCTGCGCGTCGACGCCGTCCAAACGCTGGACGACGAACACGCCCCCGTTGATGATACTGGTACCGCTCGGCGCAGTGCGCTGGGGTGGGCATGGACGCTCTGGCGAATCTGAGACAGGCGCGGATGTACTTGGTTAGTCGCGGAGATTGAAAGTAGGTGGTTGTTCGGTAACTGGGCGGTGTTTTGCGGCGATGAACTCTGACCCGCTCGACGTCGAAGACATCTTATCCGATGCGCTCGAGATCCTGGGCTATGAGACGGTCGAAGACCCGGGGTACGTCCAGTACGGCCCCTTGAGACTCACGGTGGCTCCCAAGGTGACATCGTCGTCGGCTTTCGCATCAGAACCCCCCAACGTTGATCATCCGTTTTTTTTTTTTTTTTTTTTTTTTTTTCCTGTTAGAACGGAAAGGTGGGTGTTTCCGAGTTACGCGATACAATACGCCACGTCGACCTAGCCTCTTTTTCTAGGCGAACACGTTGCTTGCGGATCACCTCTTTTCGCCTGCGCTCGTGCTTGCCGAACTGGTCGAACGGGGGGCTCTTCCAGTCGCAGGTTGCCGGGGTAAGCATTCTAGACACAACCAGGCTCCGGATCGGCCCTTGATTGATCATGTTGTCTTAGTCGTAGAGCTTGGCGCAGGGTACGCACTGCCCTCGCTACTCGCGGCGACCATGGACCCGCCGCCAACCCTGATCGTCGCGACCGATTACCCGGACGACGGCATCCTCGGTAACCTTGAATCCAACGTCGACAGAAACAAACCCTGTTACCGACCGCCTTGCCAAGTGCACGGCGTAGGATACGAATGGGGAACGGACACCGCCCCACTGTTGTAGGTGGTGATTCATACCGATTCATTGCGCCATGATCACCATCATAAAACACGCATCATTTTTCTTCCCTGTATGTGTTCTTCTTTTTCGCGTTATTTTCTAGGCATCTTGCGCAGCGCATCGACGGCACGTTGCCGGGCTTTGACATTGTTATCATGTCGGATTTATTGCACTTCGATTCGTCCCACGGGGTGCTCGTGCTCACTTTATCGTCGCTTCTCGCCAAGTCATCTCAAGCGCGTGTGTGCGTTGGAGCAGGGAATTACACTGCGCCACACGTGTGCGACAGGTTTCTGAACTTGAGTACCCGTGCCGGTTTGATATGGGAGGAAAAAACGAGCGACCAGGGCGATGATGGGCGTGGTGAGAGATGGATGGGTTCGATGATCGTGAGCGGGCTCGACGCTGCACAGCTCACGACTCGAAAGCGAGGGTGCCGTTGGTGGATGGGCCGGTGGAGCGAAGAAGTGTTGGATGGATAGAATATGAATGTCATCATCCCACGCCAACCCTTGTCTGTCCAAAGTTTCGAGCATTGGACCGCTCAACACGAGATGCCATTCGACATGCCATTTACGTGTGGACGGAGCTTGGAAGAACGCGCAAAGAGTCCCTTCCCCTCCCCTCCCCCCATCCCCCCCATGACCAACATTGAACAGAAAGCAGATTACGCGGACATGCGACCCGTATCACCTCACCCACAGTATATATATCAAGGTGCACTGTCGTAATCGTGGGGAACAGATCGCGCCCATGGAAATCCCCTAGATGATTACCGAACTTGTTCCGTATGGAGAACGAGACGGACGGGCGTGTGTTCTGTTCATTACCAGGCACACATACGACGGAGGGGAGATGTTATGCACATGGACGGGGCGAGGCGTGTGTAGAACGGTGACCTATTCCTATCGTAGTTGTATGTATGCATTGTATGTGGCGTGCACCCCTTACGGTAGTACCTACGGTGCATGAAACTTTGATATCGAGTTGGAGTCGTTGCCTCGTTGCGCCAGAGCTGTGCTATGTACAACACGTTCACACGTGACCTGGTAACGAGAAATATTTAGGCTCTTCCGCAGCGCTGACGAAAACGCCCGGAGCTCATTGAACCCGGTCCAATCGCATTTTTTAATTCGGATCCTTGAAAGGCAATCCAGTGGACCTCTCAATACGCCAACTTGGGGGGACGGTCACAGGCTCACAGCCGCTTTGGCCATGTCTTTGTACGTGTACGCATGCAAACTCTAAACAACATGCCCGGCTGCCTCGTCGTTCGTCCTCGCATGCGCACCCAGGGTTCTAATACCATTCACGCCGTCCAGTTTCCTCCCGAGATCTCACCGCGCCAACATCCCCGGCCGTCCGCGAACACCTGCGCGAGATCCCCGCGCGTCCTTTACGGAAAGGTGTAACGTGACATGTCTAACCCAGGGTTTACTCACCCCCCACCCCCCCACCCCCCCCTCGTGATCACACCAAACGCTAAATGCTTCGTCCTCGAGGTGAAGCGATCCCGCGCTAGCGGCGCAGATAACAGCAACCGTGCCCTTGTCATCGCGTCAGTGCATGAGGTGGCGTTCGGTTTTGCGGCGGCGGTGGTGGTGGTGGTGTCTCTGGAAAACTCTAGTTCATCATGATCGTCGCTCGCCTAATGCCGTGGGTACGGGAATGCGTTGGATCTGAGATGTACCTCTTTCTGGTCGTCCGCGGATCAGGCCAGCGTACAAGGTTGTACTAGTTGATCGTACCGTCAAGCGCGTCCGTTGGATTTGCAACATGGCCCTGAATATGTCGGAGAGGTAACCCCCCAGGAATACGTCCCTAGTCGTAGTCCAACCTCACCAGGTGTATCCCCACTGATCCTATCGGAGTGCGTGTTCCGAGACAGCTTTATTACTCCCGCGGCGTGTCTAGAGTTGGCAAAGAACGTCGTGACCGGTTTGTTATACGATGCGCGACTTCCGGCCACCGCTGAACGTTGTCAGTTGGAGGAAATGTTTGTGTCATACCGGGTGGGGAGATAAGGTCGTGATCCGTTGAGATTTTGTATTCCTGTGCAATGGGCATGTGGATTTCCTTATCAGGCAGACGTAAGAACGGTACTCTCAGCTACTCGACCACAGGAGATGGGGCCCTCGGCGATGACATCGACCCAATCTACAGACACCAAGGGATGCGAGGTGCGAACTTGATCGTGCGTATGTGGCGAAAAGGGGGTGGAAAAGATGAGATTCGGCGTACCGTGCTCGGTGGCGGGTTTGGTCCATCGTCTTTACTTTTTCGAGTGGGAGGCCGTGTGAGCGTCTGCTCGCATCGACTACCAGGACGACCTGTGTCATCTTGAGCAGATCTACCTGGAGGTCCGCGGAAGATTCACAACTGCGACGCGTTCCACATGGATATCTTGCGATGTGGACGGAGTCGGAGTGGTCGGGATGATCAGCATGGACTTGATCTGGGGCGGTAGGATGTGGCGAATTTCACTATTTTGGCGTGATTTATTAGACCATGGGTCTCACGATTGTGATAAAGTGGTCGATGTATAGCGGAACATGGTTTTTTTTTTTTTTTTTTTTTTTGATGTGGTTTGTTGCAAACACGAGTGGCACTATGTGGAGGTGGGGCAGAATCAGAGAAGATCTGGAAATGGGGAAAGCGAAAAGCGAATCTGAAGGAGCACATGGGTGCGAGGCACGTACCGAGGATGGGCGACAAAGCAGCAACGCACGTTGAGAGCCGGTCAACCGGAAGAAGGCGTCGGCCGAGCGAAATCCGCGATCCTGAACGTGGTTTGCGGGCGCTTCGGCGGATCATAAACGATACTTGTGTGCCGAGAGGCCTAAGCAAGGCTGTTGTGCCCTCTGCCGCAGCAGAGAGGACTGTTGCGGGTTGGCGGCGAGTTCAGAGAAGTGTACGGAGATCTGGGACATGGCGAGATCAGGGGAGAGTACTTGGGACACGATGCAGAGTACTTGCAAATAGTGGATATTCGAGTTTAATGTCCGACAAACCAAGTCGGACACGACGCGAGTGCGTCAACATTGTCATCTGACAGGAGATGAACCAAGAGAGAAGTTTATTGGACCGGGTCATGTCGGCTGCGAAATAAAATGCAGGTCACAGGTTGGACATGTACCGGGGGGGGGGGGGGGGGGGGGGGGGGGGGGGAAGGGGGGGGGGGGGGGGGGGGGGGGGGGGGAGGAGGAGGAGGAGGAGGGTAGGGTCAGAGCATATCCAAAGATGGAACGCGGCCAATAGCAAGTCCAAGCTCTCAAGGAGGAGGAGGTGCGAGGTTGATGAATGAAATCCAGCACTGCAGAAAAGGGTTAGATTGAACTACACGAGGTCGTTTCTACTGGCTACACTCGTCTCTTGGGGAGGAGAAGGGACCCTCGGAAGGTTTCCTTATTTGGCAAGTGCTCCGGTATGGAGAATCGTTTGAAGAAGCACTGTCCATAAAAGGAAAAAAAGAAGCAGTGGGGAGCATCTTGCGGAGGTATTTGGGGGTCGCGGTGAGTGTCAGACTTTGTTATGCACACACATTTTTTTAAATTTATTATTATTATTATTATTATTATATGTTGTTACGCACGAGATGTAGATTGAGTTCATCAGATCTTTCCCCTCAGTGCTTTGGTCTGCCCGAATGGCTTCATCTCTGATCCTCTTTATAACACCCTCCCGTCCCTCTCTCGCTCTCCCCGTCCCCGTCCCCTCCCTCTCTTCCTCCTCCGATCATGTCCTTGGATCACTTCCCGCTCTTCCCCGAGCGTCGTTTCGACAGGTCATCTTACACAGACCACCTCTCCTCCTGGTCCTACCCGTCCAGGGCCTCTCCCGATGCCCACACCGCCTTGATGCCCTCCTCCTGGAACACCACCACTCACTCCCAGTACTCCCCATGGTCCACCCCCTCCGTCGCCTACTCTTCTCCTCCGCCTCCTTCCCCACCCCCGTACGTCACCCTAAATCAGACTTACCGTCACTCAGCGTTTACCCTCTTCCATCACACCGATTACCCATCCTCATCCCGGCCCCTCATCGATCACATACACCCCTCCATCACTTCCTCTTTGTCCCCAACCGCGTCCTCCACCCGTCCAGTCCAAAATACCCTATCCTCTGTCACTACTCATCCAAAGTACGACTCCCATCCCTGGGGCGATGGGCTCTACACCATCGATGATCCGGAAACGGCATCAAACTCCGAACGGCCCGCAAGCAGTGTGGCTACATCCCCTTCAGCACGCGCTTCTTCCATCTCTTCCTCTACTAGCATCCCCCCAGTAAAAGTAGAACCAGACGATCCTGTCGCCTCGGATTGCTTCGTCATGGAATTCTCCGCACCCACCCCTGCCGCCCAGGCGAGCAGCTCTCTCGCTCCCCCAACAGAGGTCCCTCTTCGCGCCACCCAGGCCAGCAAGGCGATGCGAAAGATGATGGGCGTCTTCCGCCTCAATCCATTTTCAATGCACGACAGTGGCGCTCAGCCTACCACAACTTGGACCGGCGAGGAGGCAGGTCCACTCGAGGAGGAACCCCAAATATTCGAATTCCAGCTCGACTTGCCGGGTTACGAGCGCGCACCCAGCGACCCGGTGCAACCGCAGCCCGCTTCATCAAACAAGCCTGACGGGGACTTTGACACCGGCAACTGGGCAGAATGTAATGAACAGTTGCAGTACCCGCCCACTTCTCACCCGGCCTGGCTCGGAAATGACTCTCCGGCATCTTATACTCTACCGTCGCTACGACCATACAGTCCGCACCCTCCACTCCACTCGCCGTCTCCGTCCGCCGTCTCGCCCCGTAGAACGCCTTTAGATAATCCCTCGTCAGACGTAAGCTCTTGTTCATTCTCTGACAAAACACCTTTGACCGCTCTACAGTACACCTCCCCTTATACGCTACCCGTGCCAAGTAGCTGCGCTACTTCCATCGACAATCTCCCGCCCATCTCAACAATGGCTCGTCGATGGACAAATACGACCAACCTCCAGCACCCCTTCATGTTATAGATCTGCATCACTTGTCGTGATTTCCGCAACCCAAACATTGTCGCAGCATCCTCACAAAAGACGCCGCATTAAGTGTATTACCATACCACCGTTTCTTCCGTCATGTTATTCTATACTTGCCAACTCCACGTCTCTCGAGATATTTGCTATCGCTTGTCTTGATGTCTTGCTCTGGTCTTCTTGGGTTTCTTTTTTTCAATACGGACAGGCCACTGCATTCAGTATTGCTTGCTCAATGGGTTGGAACGCATGTAGTATAAACTAAATCATACCTACATTACATACGCATCATGTTGCACACCGCCGTCGGCACGCTGTGCCCTATCCTTTATCACTTGCCCATCACCGCCAAATTGTGACATGTCGACCCGCAGCCACTGCCCTCAAGACCTTGAACACGCTATGGCAGATCTCTCGCTTTGCATCGCTTCGAACGTGCTTCTTCTTCGGTCTCTTGGGAGACGTGTACACGGCGCCCCCTTGATAGCGCAATCCACACGTCCTGTTTCTGATCGGTTCGATAAACCTTGGTCGAAAAGAAGCGAGGCATATTGTCATTATTATTTAGGTCGCTGGTAAACGATTGGGACCCTCTTGCGCGCATGATCGATGGGGCGGTGCGTCACACGCCAAAAAAATGATATCCACGTTGGCGTCGACAGTCTAGTGTACTGTCGGTCAGAGACAATCATCCTCCGACTCGACGCGGGCGTGGACATGACGCGGAGTGGAACGTAGGCTCTGCACGCTGTGGTCCAAGACAGGCGGGCGGTCTCGCTGCGTCGCTTCTCGCCCGGGACTGCGACGATAGTACCCGGACCCAGACGCACGTGTACCTTTTTTTTTTTTTTTTTCGTTCTTGTCGCCAGGTTCACGCTGGACGTCGCGGAGCGCCGAGCGCTATATGCACTGCATCCTGATCGATGGTCTACGTATACGGTCGCAGGGCGAGGCAAGCCTGGGAACTGAGCAAACGAGAGAGGGATCGATTGAAATGCAAGGTACGCCATGTGTCAACGAAATAGGGGGGGGGGACGCGGCGATGTGCGCGTCGGAGCCCAGTCTCAGTGTCTCGACGCGCTGCGCTACATCAAAGAACCTCGCTCCCCCTCGCTCCCCCCCCCCCTCCCACACCCCTCGGAACCGTGCGCGTGTCAGTACAATCGACTCGGGTGAGTGACCGTTGTCGTGATCATGCATGCATGCGCCGTCTGAAAACTTGGTGAGGCTGAAAGGTCCGCATCATCCGATGCCGAGAGGTTTTTTCATCTCCCACATCGCCGTGCCGGCGGGGACGTATGGCATGCAACGTACCCGAAAAATGGAACCATCACGATGACACACGTTGTCATTTTTTCAGGAAGCGCGACGCGTTTAGCGGAGTGACTCTATACATTCATCGGATCGACTTCGCCAAAGGAATGAAAGCGCTTGCGGGTTCGGTGTTCGACCTGTGCATGCGGCGCAACCCTTGCCGTCGTTTTTGATTCAGTTGGAGCCTAGCAGTTGGCCGCTGGGTTTCGGACGCACGAGCGTGCCATTATGGGCGCACGCCCTTTTCAATCTCTTTTTGGGGCTAACACGAACAAGACCCCAGTGACTTGCTCGTTTTTTATTATCGTCGTGGCGACGGATGCACCGCTAGGAAAATAAACTCAATTCGTATCACCGACCGCCGATCCAGGGGTCTTTGACCGTCTGAGCGGGCAAACACGGCCAGTTGGGATCTTTGTCAGCTTCATGACCACACTGTTGTAGTACGGTACGGACATGCAAACGATGACAACGTGCCATATGAATCACAATGGCGACTTGGTTGGCCGACGAAACTCGGACTTGGACTCTACGTATCCTATCCGATCCTGGTCGAAATGAAAACACAATGCACACCAAAAGCGGGTTAGCACTGCACTTGCATCGCATCAGTGACCGGACCTCCGAGCGGAACGGTGCACATGGAATGAAACATGATCGCCGTGCTGGATACGAACAATTAGGGACACATTAGGCGCCCGAGTCCGGGAGCAAGCACACGCCGGAGAACTGGGAGGAGAGAGATGGGGCATGCATGTGGACATGACGGCGAACTTGGTGTGCGTTCGGCCTTGCTGGCTCTGCGAAGCAGTCATGACGGGATCGTCGAATTTGATGATGATGACCCTCGTGTACGGGCGTATCTTGGGGCGTTGGCTGGCTCTACCATCCGGACCCACGTTCCTTCATCTCGTCCTCATAGGGAAAAAAAAAAACATTGATGGGCCAAGGCCCAAGGTTTCATCGAGATACGCCGCGTCAGGCAGCCCGTGTATGACTGGGATAGCGTACGTAGGATGTGGTCACCGTACCCCTGGAATTCAGGGGGTGTCGACGGGGACTGTTCATGACCGGGATTCTGATTCTTTGGTAAACCCCACGCTCATGAGTTCTAGTTTCGTTCTCCGCGTTGTGAGAACGTTCGAGGCCCACCAAAGTGTATTTGTCGCTCTTGGTTGAGTAAAAAGAACAGAAGCCTTCCGTCGGGAGCGAATTCTGTGCGGGCGTGACGAACTCGTCCCTTGGATACCAATCGTTCGGGACAGTGATACTCTGATAAACATGCAACGGTCGCCGTGGTCCAGGCACGAAGGAAACAGGGTCAAACGTCATCTGAACTTGATGATTAGCCTTCTGCACCGCCGTATCTTAAAAGGTTCGCTGTACGTTCTTGTCATTGTTTGTCTTTATGTATAGATAAAGGTATGACGCTTATGACCCCCTAGTCAGGGTAATACTCACAAGGTCAGAGACTTGTCATGACTGGTTCTCGACAAAGTCCACTCACTCATGAACGTTGTCGTGAGAACGCTCGAATCAAACTCTTGGTTGAGTAAAAGAACAGAGGTTTCCTGTCGAGAGTGAACTTTGAGTGGAGTTGGCGAGCTTATCTCCTACAGGCTCATTACCTGGGGCGGCCAAAAAGCCCCTCCGTCTAGGCGCGGATCTGGGCATGAGTTCAACCTCGCTGGTCCCATTTACTTAATTTGACGATTAACCTTGCGTGCATCCCCCGTGTCTTGATGGGATCTCCATGGACGCGCGAGT
>JBBPTC010000865.1:0-10813 GCA_038093955.1 Boletus albobrunnescens
AACAAGATCTGTCACCTACAAAAAGCCATTTATGGTTTGAAGCAAGCAGCACTTCAATGGAACAAGATGTTACATAAATCCCTCCTTGAACTTGGATTCAAGAGAATATTTTCAGATCCAGAAAGTTTATATCAAGCAAATTGGTGATAGCTTGATCATTATTATTATTTATGTTGATGATGCACTTTTTATGGATAGTAATAAGGGTTTAGTTCTCAAACACAAGAGACAATTCATGAATTGTTGGGAATCCAGGGATTTAGATGAAGCTACAGAATATCTTGGAATGCAGATTACCAGAGATCATTCAAAACATACTCTGAGGTTAGATCAATACTCCTATGCAAAGAAAGTAGTTGAGCACTTTGGTCAAACTACATACAAGCCTACCCCTACCCCTTTACCTACCAGTTACCAACTGAGACCCAACAAAGGAGAGTAGCCATTTAATTGTGTAAATACCAATACTGACACTCAATATTCTTTGCCTCCCTTCTTTGCTGTCGCAGTAGTCGTGTGGCTCATTGAAAGGGCACCCTAAGTGTTGCCTATCTAGTGCCATCTGATCACCAACATTACACAGACTCCATCTTATCATATCTCCCTGTTTGACTCGCATCACATCAAAAACTCAGATCTGGTTCAACATCCACAGCACTTGTAGCAACATGGCAGCCTTCGAGGCAGATCCATCAAAGCTGATTGCTCCAAAGCATTGGTTTCCTTTGATCATTCATTCCTTCTATGGGCAATTAATTTTTGATATTTACACAATTAAATGGCTACTAGTGCTTAGCGGCCCACGCTTCAGTCATCACAGCAAGCATCTCGAGGTCGTGAGCTGCCTTGATGGGTAGCCCATCTCTGGCTCCCACTGGTCTCTGTATGTCAGTGTAATTCACGTATGGTGGGTATCGCACAACGTCTTCCACCCCTGCCCAGTCAAAGTCAACGATCATCAATTTCATCCTATCATTTTTCTTCATGAACATGTTCGTATCCCGCACATCTCCGTGAACCATCTGGCAAGCGTGCAATGTCTTGAGCTATGTCCCAATGATATCTAATGCTGATCTGGGAGGGCGCTCCGTGTCGGGCAAGTCGGCCAATAGATCATAGCCAACCAGATCATTCATGACTATCATGTACCAACCTCCAGGGAGAGCCTCGAATCCTTGTAATTTCAGAGCAAATCCTAACCTGGCGCAATGCAGGTGAGCTTCCTTCGAGCAACATCATACAAATTTGATGCAGATCTGAACTGTAGGGTCCCCATCTAGTGTTCCAAAAAACACCAGCCTTTCCTTGTTGCCACCTTCATCGAACTGCTTCATATAACGGATGGTTTGCGTGCTTCTCACTTTCTTTCCATCCTTGTCATCTTCGTCTTCCAGAGACTTGAACTCCGTGTAACATGGGAAAAGCATATCGTGACACTGGTTCTCGCTGACAAGTCCTTTGGATAAGTCTTCGTAATATGCCTTAAGCGTTCTCAGAGCCTTGTGACACGCAGCCATGTGACATGCTACCATGAGCTGGTTGTTGGTATTGGTCGAGTGATAATGGAATGCCAGAGGGGTAGAAAGGACCTGCACGATAGGCTGTAAATTCCACACAGCACCAGCGAACACAATATATGGCCCTGGTGAAATATATATCGATTATTGAAATGACCAACTCACTTAAGAGCTAGTTGTTTGGGTTGGAAAGAGTACTAGATGTGAGCCAAGCACTAGCTGTTGTTGGGAAAACTCCAGGAGGACAAGACTGCCGTCTCCTGGTGATGTATTGGGCTTTATATACTGTAGCTACATGCGCACAGACCGTGCTATGCTTATCTCTACTTACTATACAGAGGTATGAGTTGGAATGACTGGGTATGACATGTGTTTAGGCTGTGTGCATGTGGATTAGGTGTGGCAAGTCATGAGTGGATGATAGGGGTCATGAGGCGAACATATGTGTGACTAGGCGGAACATGTGTTAGATAGCGTGACATGTGAAGAGGTGACATGGTGAAGGTGTGAAGAGTGAACATGTAGAGCCGTGATATCATGAAGTTGTGAAATGGTGAAGTTGTGAAGTTGTGAAAACGTGAAAACCTGACTGATGTGACTGATGGATTAGGATAAGATGATTAGGAAAAGTGTAGTGAACGTTGGTAGTGAAATAGGTATTGACCCGAGATGAGTGATTGAGAACTAGGAAAAATAGGGAAAAATAGGGGAAAAATAGGGCATGTGTAACAATTATCAATACCGGAGATGAAAAAGAAAACCGAATACCTACCAAACACTGCTAGAAGAAAACAAGGCAAGGGAAACTTCGATCGAATAGGTGCGTTTGTCTTCGTTGCCTCAAAGTAGTATGCAATAGCTTGCACATATGGCTCCGACCTCGAGGACCCCACCTCGTTCTTGAACTCGGCAATGCAGTAAGGAGGAAGGTGAGGGTCATCAATGGAGAGACTGGCATCCGTCGAATAGTCCGTTCCCGGAATCCTCTTGTTGAAATCGAAGTTGATATGGCCATCTTTGAACACCACCTCAAGCACCTTTACGCGAATCGATTCGCTGGCATGCAGATCTGACATGGCATTTGCCAGCTTGCCTACGAAATGGTTATCGTCTTCTGTCATTATTCCTGTCTGACAGTCGTCTACAAACTGGCCGAAGACGGGATGGAGCAATGTTACAGGAATGAGTTCCTCGGTGTCGCAAGGACGGCCACAGGGTATCCATGTGTTTTTTGCGCCTTGCGTTTCATGAAATGCAGAAGGCTTGGAACGATCAGATGGGGATTTCTTTGCATGAGGGGCTTGGATAAAGTTTGCTCGCGCTGCTCTAATTGGATCCACTCCTCCAAGGTCTGGGTACCGCAATGGGAGAGGATTTGTCGACCCTATTATGCAGGAATCAGAAGGTCTCAGTGAGGTCATGTATTCAACTGACTGGTACTTGTGGAAACGTCGACAACAACATACAAAGGATCAAGAACTGGTATGCCCTGGAAATTTTGGGCTAAGGTGTTGCCTTGGAGTGGATCACCGTCACCTGTCCTGCCGAGACTCTCTTGGAGTTCACGGTCGTCTCCCGATATCCTGTATAAGCGTAAATGGTATTCAGTGAAATTTGCAAGATTCGGTACTGTTTGCTTGATAGTGCATTTGAGTTGACTCAAGGTCGCATTCATCGAGAGTGAGGCCTCATAACCAACAAGTGATTATTGATGGCACATCTGGAGAACAAGAATGAGAATCGATTACAAAGGCCAGCTTGGATTGGGTCAAGTACATACCCACTATGATATGAATGTTGCCCTGGGGTGACGGTTTCAGGAACACCTCTGATAACTTATCAACCGAAGTCTTCAAGAATTCTCCATGCTCCAAGAGGATGAATTTGCTGAGATTCTCTTCATAGGGTCCGGATAGAGGATCCTTGGGTTTGTAAAGATGAAGAGTAGATGCACCCATGTCGCGAAAGGCTTCTGGGTCCTTGTTCTTGATGGCTTTTTTGAGGGCTGCGACAGTCTTTGTCCTTGAGATCTCGACCTCGAAAACACTTGCAATATTTTGAGAACAGACCCAACAATTCAGCATGAGGATATCCATGTTGTGACAGGAGTATTGTCAAAAAATGAACATACAGCGCGCGACGCGTCTTCATTATGTAACCATTGATTCCCACGCTTAGGTCCCTCTTTACTGCACTTTGAGCAGTGTTTTTAAAATAGTTATCATTGAAACTATCAATCAAACACTTTTTCTTTGTCCTCATTTAAAATTTTCCTTGGATTTATCCTTGAACAACTTGTTGTCCTCCAGCACAAGTTATCCTTGCCTGTCCTACTAAGTACTATAGAGACACTTCTCATCCTATCAATACCTTCTAGGACCACACTTATCCTTATCCAAGTCAAGCATAACAAGTCTATTGATTTATGCAATGACTAAGGTGAGCCTGCTGTTTCATTGCCAGTACATAAATCATAATACTCACAAATAAACCACTATACAGTCTGTTAACCCACATGATTGAGTCATCTTGTCTAGATATTATACTCTTGGCTATAAGTTGTGGTATCACCTGCTATTCAAGTTATGTCTAACAATAACCAGGGTAGTGAGCTTCAATTATGTTCATCCTATAATAGAGGAAATCTTTATACTAGTACAATTTACTACTGTCTTAGGAATATAACTGGCAAGACCTACTATTGGCAATAAAGTTGTCTAACTTATAACATTGTAGAATGGCCCTTCTATATTATCTCCAACTTTAATTGATCTAGGCTGCTAGAATTTTGTTGAGAGGAAAGACCATGGAATAGATAAAGTTTATTGTATTTCTCCACCATATTTCTCATTCCTGGATCATCCAAAATTTCTATCAAATTCTCTGTGATTTCTGATAACTATAATATAGAAGTGTAGTTCTAGCTTAGTAATGAAGAAGCAAGGAGTTGCTTATTGATAGTTACTAGTAATAAAGCACACTTCCAACAATAAAGAGCTCAAACAGATATTATACAACATCACTTCTTAAGTCCTTCTGGAAATCACATAGAATTTAAACTAGTATTGCATAGAACTAGCTTAGAGAGAATATATATATCTCACTCAAAGTGGAAACTCAAGCTTGTCAAAAGTACATACTATTATGATTTCCTCTTTTTCCTTTATCTTGAATAGTCCTTGCTGATTAACTATGCTAACCACATCTTACCTCAGACTATTCTTGAATTAGTTGTCATTGGGACTATTGATCCAATACTTCTTCTTATCCTTATCTTATCTCATAACCCAAGATATGTTGAACGAGCACCTTAGTGTAGCTCTCAACCGACTACAAAAGTAGTATGTAGTGTAGGTTACTATATGTAGTAAATGGTTCCCACCATACCTGTACACTATATAGGTTCGAACTCAGCTCATCTGAGTTCTAATTCATCTTGTTCTACTACTTTGACCATCGTGGCATCTCAAGCATCTTCAAACAGATCCTCACCAGAATCCTCAACCTCAATCATATCAACTGGTGTAACCCCGTGAGTGTTAAAGGCAGTTCTCTGTGTTACAACCTGCTTTCAACAGGTTATGAGCCCTGTTAGTGCTCGATAGTGTGCACCTCGCAGTCACACCTATCTGATGCCTAACTTGTGTGACGCCATCTGGCAAATGTAACCTAGGTGGTTAACTGTTCTCGCTGAATGTCGTGCAAACGATTGTTTGTGACGAACGTTTTCCATCCATATAGGGTGAACCTATGCTGGAATAGCACGCTAATGCTGTTGCATTCCAGATATATACTAGAAATGTTGACCTCTTCGTCTACCGTTGCCAAGGACTCTTGCATCCCGGTCTTCACTGGTGCGAATTGGGCCTCTTGGTGGCCTGCAATGCAGGTGTACATCCTGGCGACCGGGCATGACTGGGTGATGCAGGTCTCTCCTCCACCCACGCCAACCCCGACGACCGACCACAACAATATGTCGTACTGGATCAGCTGGTCCAGAGGTAACTCGACTATCATGGGCTCTATTGCCCTCCATCTGAACGAGGCCCTTCGGGCCAAGTACTCGGTCTACGGTACTGCCAAGGAGTTAGTTGTAGCCCTTGAAGGGGACTACGCAATGCCAGGGATCTCCCAGGCGTATGTGCTCTTCAAGGAGCTCCTAAATGTTACGGTCCCTACCAATGTGCATCCCGTGCCGGCCCTCTCCAAGGCCAAAACGCTTTTCACCTGGCTGAGAAGCCGGCTATGATATCCCCGCCAAAATCCAGGCAATGCTGCTTCTTAGCAAGCTTCCTGCAACTATGGACGTCGTTACACAGATGATCATCTAGGCAAAGGGAACCGATGGAAAACCAAAGGATCCTTTAGTCTCTGAGATACATGCAGCTGCGGTCCTTTCTTGGGATCAGTGCCATCTCTCAGAGAAGGCTAGAGGAAAACAACCTGCGCATGCAAATCACATTAGCACAGTAAAGCGGAAGGGAAACAACCCTTCTTTCCAGCAGCAGCAGCAGCAAAAAGGAGAGGCTAGCACCTCTGAGAAGAAGAAGAAAACACATTGAGGCAAAAAGGCGAAATCTAACAACCACGCCCACATTGCCTCCGCGGCCATTATTTCCCCCACACACTACCTCAATGCCTTGGCTCGTTCACCTGCCATCAACCCCCGCTTAATGGCGCATCACACGCCCTCCTTCTACCAAGGGGAACAAGGCCCACTGTTTGATCCTCGTATCAAACAGGCGTTCTCTCTTGCCAAAAGGCTCGAGATCACCCCCACCATGGAGAATATTCGCGGGTTAGATGCGATAATCCCACTTGCTGGCCCTTCCTTGTATACATCCACCCTGCCGTCCCTTCCTCCTCCATCAGACTTTGCCACCTCCATGGCAACCATCGAGGAGATGTCTGAAGAAGATCTCCCGCCTCCTTTGGCCAAGAGGAAGCGCTCTCGCCGCTCTCGCAAGTGCACGATTGAGCCTCCTCCAGCCAATGGCTGGGACTCAGAAGATTTGGACGAGTTCTATGGAACTTACACGGGCTCCCCCGATAAGCCGAAAAAGGACGAGGATATGGTAAGTATCTTCGGTTCGGATATCGACACCCAAGTGGCCGCTGCTGCCAGGATCGAGGCGGAATACATCAAAGAGGACTTCGACAAACAAATCAGGCAAGTGATTCGTCCATCCACAACTACATGCATTCGCTCATTGTGGCTCCCCTCCGATGCGTTATCTACTGCTCGAGTAGGGACATGCAGATGTAATGTAATGGTTACTAGTATAGACACCACCGTGATGTCCACTTTCCTTAATACATTATGTCCTTGCCGCTCCACATCGTGTGACAATAAGAAAAAGTGTGGATGTGATCACAACATTATGTTGTGGATCCTTGACTCAGGTGCTTCAATGCACTTTACTCCCGAACGAAGTGACTTCGTCAAATACACAGAGTTGAAAGGTTCTGCATGTATACCTGTATGAACTGCCTCTGGCGTCATCTTTGTAATAGGAACATGTCGAGTACTCGTCAATTGGAGGGATGAGCAACACAATATGCACGTCCTTGAACTCCACGGTGTAGGGCACATTCCCCACTCCGGCGTTCGACTTGTCTCCCTGGGCCAACTCCTTCGTCATGGAGCAAGAATGAATTCACGGTGATGTAAACTCATTAGTAGTAATTTATAGTGATGGCATTACACTCGCCCCATTCGTTCCAGGCTGTATCGGCCCTAACATGTTTACCTTGGAAGGGCTACCACTCACCGCAGAACCATCAGCCCATATGATGAAGTCGATTACATATGACATTGTACATCGATGACTTGGACACCCATCCAAAGATGTCCTTCGCCACGCCTGTAAGCATGTCAAAAACATGCCTGATGTTGAGATCCCTACAACAGACTCCATCTGCCCTGGCTGTACGATGGGCAAATTACCTAACAGGAGTTTTCCTCCTTCTAAGCACCGTGCTACACGCACATTTGAACTCATTCATTCGGACCTAAAGTCCTTCCCCACCGAATCGTATCACCGATATTGGTATATCATCACTTTTGTTGACAATTATATGGCTATGGCTTGGACAGTCCCTTTGCGCACCAAAAATGCTGCATTGGTGGCTACAAAATACTTCCTTGCCAAAGTCTCCAGGCAGTTCAATGCCAAAGTCCAAGGATGGTACTCCGATGCAGGGGGAGAGTACAAATCACAGGCATTTGATGACCTGCTCAAAGGACAGGGGATCCGCGTTTTTCAAAGCGCTCCCCATACTTCACAACAAAACGGTTAAGCTGAACAATTCATGCGCACTGTGATGGATAAAGCTAAGGCTATGTGGCATGAAGCCTGCATTTCCGAAAGCTGGTAGGAGTTCGCAATCGCCCATGCGACCCATATCTACAATAGGACACCATTGCGCCATCATAATTGGCGCACACCATATGAGCTCATTCACAAACAACAGCCAGACATAGTACACCTCTGCGTCTTCGGATGCACCGCCTACATGCATATACCAGAGGATGTGCAGGCTAATAAAATGGCCCCTAAGTCTGAGCTAATGGTGTACCTAGGGGTTGTGCCAACCAATAGCGCAAACTTTTTGTTCATGCGCTCCCCCAACAATATGTTATTCCATTCCGTACACGTGCTTTTCGATGAAGCACAATTCCCACGCTGTGCTGTTCTGCGCATATGCCCTGCCACACCTTCAGTGCCGCCCGCCGCCGATAAGCGTGGTCCCATTGCACCACCACCCTCTGCTGGCAATGACTATCTACCCAGTCGACCCACTGCTCGGAGTCCATCTCCTCTGCCAGTCCCTCCTCGCACTCCTTCTTCCTAGTGAGTGCCACCAGCCCAGCCTCCCGCTCCTCATAAGCAGCGACCTGGTGCTCCTCCGGTGGTGCCTCCACCCCCGCTTAGGCGATCTGAACAGGAACGCCATGTGCCTGCCCGGCCTGGCAATGTTTATGGCGATAAACGCCACCCCGTTGACATTGAACGCCGCCCATATTTGGAAAGTTCATCTAGGGATCCCGGTCCACCTGAGCCTTCTGTGCCTGGCACTGATCCTGACAACACTGAGCCGTCTACACCCTCTGATACTCCTGCCTCTACTCCTGGCAGTGATGCAGACCTTCTACGCTTATGTCATGAAGGGGGAGTTGATTTGGCCGCGTTTTTGATGACAAAGGCTATCAGGCTAAACACTACAGAGTCTAAGCCCTTATGCGAATGGACCTATAGGGACATTAAGACGCTACCCGCTGCAGCATAGGAGGAATGAAAAGCTGCTTGTCGACGCAAGCTCGATATTCTCCGTGAGCACAAAGTCTTCAAACTAGTCGACCATCCTATTGGACATAAAGTTATATCTAACCGATGGATATTCAATCAGAAACCCGATGGTCGAAAGTGTGCACGATTAGTCGTGAAAGGATTTTCTCAAGTAGAGGGAGTCGATTTCGACCACATCTTCTCCCCGGTTGTAAGGTTTGAGACCATGCGGCTTATGCTTGCACTCACAGCCTTAGAGAACTGGCACATCAAAGCACTCGATGTTCAAAGCGCTTACCTATATGGCAAGCTCAAAAAAAAGATCTACATGACCTAACCAGAGGGATTCACAGTCCCAGGGCAAGAGCACAAAGTGCTCCACTTGCTGCATGTCCTCTATGGCCTTAAACAAGCTAGATTAGCCTGGTGGGAGACTCTCAATGAGTCAATGAAAGAACTCAGCTTTGAACGTCTGAAGTCTGATGCCAGAATCTTTCTCTTCCGGAAGAAAGGCACCAACGTAGTGGTTGCCGTCATCTATGTAGATGATGCCCTGTTCTATGGTCCTAACAAGAACATTGTAAATGAAGTAAAGGGTGCTTTTATGTGCAAGTGGGAATGTAGAGACTTAGGCCCTGCAAAGAAGTTCCTCCATATGTGAATCCGCCGGGAAGGCAGCAAGATCATGATTGATCAGTGTGCCTATCTTGAAAAAGTCCTAGAGCATTTTCAAATGCAGAATGCCAGAGTCGCCTCTACACCTTTACCCCAAGGATACTATCCTCAGGATTACAATGGCCCAGTTGACCCAGAATTGTGATCTCGTTTCCAACAGGTGATCAGATCTCTGTTATACATCACGCTTGGCACTCGTCCAGATGTTGCCTATGCCATGACCGCCCTCTCTCAGCATGCAGCCCATCCTTTGAAGGAGCATCTTGATAAGGCACTATACATTTGCCGATATCTACTTGGGACACACTATTATTCCCTTGTATTCAATGATGCTTCTTAGGCAGGCTTAATAGCATACACCAATTCTGATTGGGCATCCGATCCCAACACCTGTCACTCTCAGACTGGCTGGTTTATTAAACTAGCTAATTGCATCTTCAGCTGGCAATCGTGTTAACAAAGTTGCATTGCCTATTCTTCTACAGAAGCTGAATACATTGCACTCTCTGATTGTAGCAAGCAGGTAGTTTGGTTACGATCACTACTTGAGGAACTTGGATATCAGCTTCGTCCAATACCTATTTGTGGTGATAACCAAGGATCTATTTTCATGGCCTCGAACCCTGTTACTGAAAAATGTAACAAACATGTCAATATAAAATGGCATGGAGTACGGGAGTTCGTTAAAGAAGGCCTTATTGAAATATTCTTTGTTGAAGGTGCAGTTAACCCCACTGACATGTTCACAAAGAACCTTGGTCACATAAAACTTGATCAGTTCCGATCACAACTCAGGCTAGTCTTTTATGACAATGCCATTACTTCCTAAGGTGTCTTTACCTTAGATGCTTACGTGCCTTAACCAGGCAGCTTAGCAAGAGAGAGTGTTGAACGAGCACCTTAGTGTAGCTCTCAACTGACTACAAAAGTAGTACGTAGTGTAGGTTACTATATGTAGTAAATGGTTCCCACCATACCTGTACACTATATAGGTTCGAACTCAGCTCATCTGAGTTCTAATTCATCTGGTTCTACTACTTTGACCATCATGGTGTCTCAAGCATCTTCAAGCAGATCCTCACCAGAACCCTCAACCTCAATCACATCAACCAGTGTAACCCCATGAGTGTTAAAGGCAGTTCTCTGTGTTACAACCTGCTTTCAACAAGATAATCCTTGTCCAACCCATCGCCTATAGTGACTTCCAAAATTGAGTCAATATGTTGAGATTTTGAAGTGTTTGTTATATAACTCAGGGGAAAGAACAAATAGAGCCAAAGTGTAAGTAGGTGGTGGAAAGCACATACTCCTGGCCATGTGTGAAAAAAAAAA
>JBBPTC010000866.1:0-10799 GCA_038093955.1 Boletus albobrunnescens
GATCATTTCAAATTTCAAATTCAGATTTAGTGCCTTCTAGATAGTATCTCCATTGTTTGAGACTTCTGATAACACTAAGCATTTCCTTATCAGCTATAGGATAATTTTGTTCTTCTGAACTCATAGAATGCAATAAGTATGTAACTGGATGCCATTTGCCATCCAATTCTATGAAGAGCATAGCTTCTATGGTGAAGTCGGTATTAGTTTCTAGGTGAAATTATTTATCTATATTAGGAAATGCTAGGATAGGGGCAGATATGAAGTGATGTTTGAGAGTATTGAATGCTATTTGCTGAGCTTCAGCCCACACAAAGGGGTTTTCTTTCTTTGTTAGATCATTGAGAGGGTGAGCAACCTATACATAGCTAGCAAGTTCTAGGAAACTATGAACCTATCAAATAGTAGTGGGTGTAGGCCATTCTAGAATGGCTTTCACTTTGTCATTATCCATTTTGATTCCTAAGGGAGTAATGATCATTTCCAAAAACTCTACTTCTTTGACTCAAAAATGACATTTCTCAGATTTGATAAAGAGGTCATTCTCTTCAAGTCAATGGAGTACTTCAAGTATGATCTTGTCATGTTCTTTATGATTATCGGTTTTAGTGAAGATCATGAGATCATCTATATTGACAATACATGCATTGTGCATGTTGGCAAAGTTTTCATTTATCATGGTTTGGAAAGTGGCCAGCAAGTTGCATAGGCCAAAGAACATTACTAGGGGTTCAAAGGCACCTTGGTGGCATACAAAAGTGGCTTCCCATTCACCTCCTTCCTTGATTTGGATATTATTGTATCCCCATCAGAGATCCATTTTGGTAAATAACTTAGATCCTTTGAGCTTGTCAACAAGCTAAGAGATAAGTGGTAATGGATAGTTGTTTTTCATAGTATGTTCATTTAGATATTGGTAATCTTGTACCATTCATTTTTGTCCATCTTTCTTTGGAACAAAGAATACAGAAGATGTTTGAGGAGATTTAGATGAGTGAATATATTCTTTTACAACTGATCATCTATGAAGTTCATCACTTCTTGTTGTTCTATAAGGGAGAGGGGGATCAATTGACCTTTCTTTGGAACAAAGGTGTCTTTCAATTCTATCACATGGTCCCATGGTTTTCACACAGGCATGCACTCTAATTCTTCCTTAGAGAATACTTTCAGGAATTTATGATATTCCTTTGATATGAGCTCCTTGGATTTCTTTTCTTTATTTATAATATCAGCCAATTGTTGGTCAACTTTCTGTCCTTCACAGATTTCCTTTGAAAATATTCTGACTATCATATTTTTCAGACTTGCATTGTCAGAGGAATGGGCATAAGTTCAAGATACAACAGGAAAGGGGACAACAAGTCATCTGGACTGTTCCTTCTGTCCAATTAATAAGCAGATTATGCTGTTTTAGCCAAGTAAAGCCTAGGATAACTTGATTCTTTCCAAGATTAGTTACCTTGGCAATGGTTCTTTCTCTATGTCTATTGTAGTCAATGATGACATCAGCATAATGTATGAGGTCACCAGCGGAGTTTTGGGTTCCATCAATATTATACACCATGATTGGGTAATCTAAGGGTTTAAGCAGAATTTTATTTCCTTTTGCCCATATGTGGTCAATGAATATGGTATTAGCTCCTGAGTCTAATAGAGCTTGGGCACGAATGGTTTTATCATGAGATCGGAATGGTGCAACATGAATAGATATGATAATATTCTTGGTTGGATTTTCTTGGATTCAAGCAATACTAGGAATGTTTGGGGTTTGTTGACTATAGCTAGTGGAAGAGGAATTAAGCACCAGATTGGAGTCCCAGCCAAGCTCCAAATCAATTGAAGACCCTCCTTGACTATGAGAATAATTTACTGGTTCAGACTATGTAGCTTGTTTGTCCAGATCACTCAAGCTGCAGAGGCTTTTGCCTTATGAGATTGGAAAAGTGCTTTGACCTGATCATAGGTCATTCCTTGACAAGCATGTGGCAATGATTCTTGTGCCTGTTCTTACGATGTGGCAGGCACATTCTGTGATGTAGTAGTAGCTCAGATAGTAGTGGTACTGGCTTTACTACAAATCAGTTTATGCTGTCCTCTAGACCAATGACATTCATTGTACCTGGTGTTAGATTGCCTGCAATCTTTAGTGAAGTGTCCTGATTTTCCACAATTGAAGCAAGATCCAGTATTGGCAGTTTGGTTTTTGCTCTTTCCTTTCTGGGTAAAGGTGTCTATATGTGCCTCATCGCTTTCATCATTATAAGCAAGGGCATTGGCTTGCCTGGCAGACTTCATTCTAAATATGAAATTTAGGGATTCTTGTGCTGTGCTGACTCTTTGGACTTCTTCTCTCATGTAGTCTGAGATATTTGTCTTATGTTTGCATTCCTTAATGATCTGTGCAATGATGGAAGGGCAAGCATTCATTTCTACAGTATTGATTGTATGATAACTTTTGAATTGAGTGAGAAGATAGAGTAACTTGAACTTTACAATCCATGAATCTGTACTCAGTTCTCCTTGTTTGAGTTTCTCAAGCTCTCAAATGGCCCAATCATTCTGGTTAGAGGAATGGAACATAGCTGGAAGCTCTACTTCTTGCATGTCCCACTGATAGGGAGGATCTCTGGATAGGTGTACTTCTGAGAAGCATCCAGCTAGTGGACCTTTCATCCTAGATAGTACCATAACTATTGCATCTTGAGATCCAGGGGCAATAAGGTAGGAATTGACTTTGAGCCATCCTCTGATTTTGGCCCACTATTCTTCAAACTTAGTGCATGATCTGTCATATTCTCTGGGATCAGCAAAGATCTCTACTTTGCATGAGAAACCTCCAGATCTGAATGATGATGGGGTGTTGGTCTGTCCTGTAGCCTCTGCAACAGTAAGTTGATCTTGGAGCACTTTGATTTCTTTCTTTAGATCCTCATTCTTGTTTTCAAGTCTAGCAAGAGCTCTATTGATTTTGGCCATTGCTTCCTCCATTCTGCTAAATTCTCGAGCTATGACAAGAGCCTTTTTATTCCAACCCATTTCGTCATTGTTCAAGATAGAGATTACTTCAGATGATATAATGGTTTTATAGGGATTTTCTAAGTTTAGGGTTCTTGGTAGCTTTTCTCAGTTTCCTACACTTTTTAAGTAAACAATACTTTTGGATTACTTCGTTCTGGATAGCAAGACTATCAATATGATGCTGAAAGTGAAACCTTCAGTCAGGGGCAAGATTTGGATGTTGATCTACATTAGCCAGATCAAGCATCAGTTATGAGATTAGATCAGTTGGCTAATTCAGATCTATCATCAGAAGAAGATCTGGATGTAAACCATTTATGGTAGGTATTGGGATGTGGTGATTACGGAGATTGCCTCTGTGGGGGTGAGGGCTAGTAGGGTAAGATGTGATGGTAGCTTCAGATTCTACCTCAATGATTTGATCTCTGGTCCTATCCCTATATAAGTTATTCAATCTTTTGATTCTCCTTATTACAGATCTAACGCATTCTCTAATTTCAAGAGGATTAGGTAAGAGGATTACTGGTTCTGGGTTAAGGGGTCTTATGGGTTCCTGATATGCAGGTGGGTTCTATTCAGTTAGATTGGCCCAAGTGACTGGATGTAATACAATATATTCAATATGGATTATAGCAAGAAGGGCACCTAAGTGTGGAGTGAGGTCATAGAGCGGTAAGACTATGAGGAGTGCTACTAGAAGATTCTCTAGACCAGTGAGGGCTGTGACTACTAGAAGGAGGGGGAGCATGAGATCTCTCTTTAAATGGAGGGTTCTCCTGCAGATAATTGTTTGCCTCAAGTATAAACCTTCAGGCCTGGTTAATTTCTCTTGGACCTGGGGCCTGCTATAACCCAAGCTGAATTTCCTCTCGAATAAGCTCACTGGTAGAGTGTCATGGCAGATTCTGACTATGTAAACTGTGATGGCTGCTACTCTGAGGTTGTTCTCCAGTTTGACTTAATCAGGCAACTAGGGTTCTATATATGGGTTGCCAATCTACTAGCTCTTCTAGCTCCGGTTTACTATAGATAGGGGTGGATGGGTGATAATGGGGGGAGTACTCTTCTAGGATATCTAATTCATATAAGAACTGGAGATAAGGCGAATAGATGGGAAAGGGAGTACTTGGCTGGTAATAGTCTAGATCTTTGGTATCTAGATTGATAGAATCCTCATGAACAGTAGTACTGAGGTGTCTTCAGGGGCGAGAGTAGAGTTAGGGTGGACAGTCTATTCTGCTTTGTCTAATGATGTCATGTAATTGGATAGTTCCAAGTTAGAAGCCAGATTTTATAACTATCAATAGAACTGATCAGTTCTTGCTGTATCACTGAGTAATCAGTGACTACAGTACCTGTAGATCCTCTTGTTCAAGCTCGATGGTGGCAATATCCAGGATGAGGTCAAACATAGTGGAGTAAGAGGGAGGAGAGGCCAGCTAGAGGAGATTGCTAGATCCGGTGACAGCGGCATTAAGAATATCAGTGATGTAGTAGTAAGGCACTAGATCTCAGTTAGTAGCCTTAATGGAGATGTCAATGATGGGAGCCTACTGGTGCTATCAATATTGTGATGTGGGATGGAAATAGAAGTGGTGTCTGGCTGGATAGCTAATCCAAGTGGTTAGTATAGTCTTGTCCTAATGAAACAACCAACTCACTTAAGAGCTAGTTGTTTGGTTTGGAAAGAGTACTAGATGTGAGCCAAGAACTAGCTGTTGTTGGGGAAACTCCAGGAGGACAAGACTGCCATCCCCTGGTGATTTATTGGGCTTTATATACTATAGCTACATGTGCACAGACCATGCTATGCTTATCTCTACTTACTATACAGAGAGATGAGCTGGAATAACATGTGTCTGGGCTGTGTGCATGTGGCTCAGGTGTGGCAACACATATGTGGACAATAGGGATCATGAGGCAAACATATGTATGACTAGGTAGAACATATGAGATAGCATGATATGTGAAGGGGTGACATGGTGAAGGTGAACATGTGAAGCTGTGATATTGTGAAGATGTGAAATGGTGAAGTCAAGAAGACATGAAAGTCTGACTGATGTGACTGATGATTAGGGTAGGATGATTAGGAAAAGTGTAGTGAACTTTGGTAGTGAAATAGTCATCAACCTGAGGTGAGCAATTGAGGACTAGGAAAAATAGGGAAAAATAGGGGAAAAATAGGGCATGTGTAACACATCCTTGCCCTTTTGAGAAGTAGGCCATTTTGCAATTCCATCAAGTTTATTGGGGTCCATGGTGATCACACCAGAATAAATAATCATATTAAGGTATTTGACTTTCTTGGTGGTGAAGTTACAGTTGAATAACTTCAAGTGCAAGTCTAGTTCATGCATCCATTGGAGAACATATTTTATATGCTCTTCATGGATTGCCTGGTCTAGGGAGAAGATAAGAAGGTCATCCATATAAATAACAAGCCATCCTTCAACAATTATATCTTTGAACCAATAGTCATGTTCTTTGGCCTAACCAACTTCCCTGCCATGTTTCCAACATTTCATGAATGACTTGTTCAAAAAGGCTGTGATGTGTGATAAAGGTGGCTTTCCATTGGTGTCCATCTTTGACTTGGATATTGTTGTATCCCCATTGAACATTGAACTTGGTAAAGACCTTGGTGTTTTTGGACTTGTTGACAAGGTTAGAGATCAAAGGAAGGGGATATATATTATGAATAGTGTGCTCATTCAGGTAGTAGTAGTCTTGACATGGGTGGAGACCACTGACTTTCTTTTTGATAAAAAAGAAAGGAGACACTTGAGGAGAGTTGGAAGAATAGATCTTTCCAGAAGCAAGGTTTTTATCAATAAAGCATCCATTACTTTCTTTTCTTTAGAAGCAAGAGGGTAGATCTTCCTGATCTTTGGTTTGAAAGATTTGTCAAGGTTAATCTCATGGTCATAAGAATGGAATGGTGGAACATGGTCAGTAGCTTCCTTTGAGAAAATGGAAGCATATTCTTGATACTCAGGGGAAAGGACAGTCTCCTTCTTATCTTTATCAGCTGCCCTGGCTAGCTTTATGGTGGAGGTAAGTTTGGCAATGATAGGAGAGCTGAATTATATGATCTGGTGACAAATGTAGATATTGTGGGCTCTTTGGATATATTCATTTTTGGACTTATGTCCAATAAACTCTTTGAGGCAATCAGCAGTAGCTTTGATTATGACATGCTGAGAAGGGGGGCAATATTGGTTAAGAAGGGTTTCATTGAAATGAGTATTGGAAGCATAAGATTGGTAGAGTCCTTTGGATTTGTCCATGGACTCATTGATGGTGAGGCTATTTGACTTCCAATTGACATAGGGGTTGGCTTTCTTCAGCCAGGAGAGTCCAAGAATGTTCTCAGTTTCACAGTCCATGACATAAAAGGTCACCTTTGGAACTATTTTTTCAATATTGAAATAAAGATCAGTGGTAAAGCATATCTGGCCTTTCTTGTTAATTGTCTGATTAATGTTTTGAATAGAGATTGGTTTTGGTAAATGAGTGATGGGTAGACATTTTTTTTGAATGAATTCAAAGTTAATTGGGAGATGTTAGTGCTACTATTGACTAAAGCACAGATGTCAATGACTTTCATAACATGTGAGAGATCAATAACTTGTATAGGAATCTGTAAAGACTTTAATTTGAAAGATACAAGTACAGGAGCACATGTCAAAGATAAAGAGGAGGATACTTGCATTGGTAGCAGTCTTCATTCTAAAAATCCTTTTCAAATCAAACATATCCTATTGTGTCCTCATTTTCATTGTCACAATCCTCCAACTTTGGAAGGTCTTCATTATTTTTCACTTTCTTCATCTGTTTCTCTGTTTTCTTTGGCATTAAGGTGAATTTTATGGTATAATTTGGGGATAAATGTTTCTTTCATCAGCATTTAAAGCAGCACTTTTCTGTGATGCATCATTGTCTTTTCTTGGAGGTTAGCTTCTTTGGAAAGCAGATGATATTGACATCCATTGCATTTGGGTCTTTTTCTTTAGGAGATGTTATGGAGAGGAGATATCTGGTAGATGAGAAGGGGGTGAAGGTGGTGTTGCAGTGTATGGCATGGACAAGAGCAATTTGATCTATCAAAGGCCAAATGGCTTTTATAAGATCATTCTTGGCAATCCAGATATCTGTAAATTTATTTGGAATTACTTGACCATTGTCTATAGGATCCTCCAGCAGCTGCAAAATATCAATGCTATTATTTCCACCAAGAAATTTGTTCTTGTCATCTCAAATGCTACTATAGTTGGGCACAAATGCATCTCAAAAGATTGTATACTTCATGAGAACAAGATCCAGAGAATCTATGACCAGCTGGAGTATTCTACCCTCATTCAGATCTAAGAATTCCTTGGAATCTGTGGTATGATTCACATTTTTATTCATAATTTTGCCTCTCTTGCCTACTCATTGATTAATTTGATCCAGAAAGTATAGACAATGAGGTCATACAGGAAGGTCTTGGGTTATGAAAGAAGACTGGGATGACTCATGCTAAAGGGTGACAAGTTGACTGGGAGGACTCATATAGATGAGAAGTCATACAAGGACTATCTCAGATTTATCCTAATCAAATCCAATCTTCACTTGACTATTTCACCACTTTACTGATTCACTTCTTCACTCTTTCATGGCTTTACATATGCACTTTTCACATGTTCACCATGTCACTATGTCACCTCTTCATACAGTCCCACTATCTAATATATATTTTGCCTAGTTATATATATGTTCACCTCATGACTCCTATCATCCAGTCATGTCTTACCACACTGAGTTCTTATGCACATAGCCAAGGGTTTGTACTTTGTTTGTCCCCACCAAAGCTAAGCAAAATTCCCACATACAGATGTAGTACACATGTACTATATCAAGGCTAAATATTGCAATAGTTTTGGAGGTCACTGTACAGTATATATGTAGAATAAAGGAGACTTAATGATTACATCCTTCAAATGGATCATGGCCTCATATTGGACATTATTCCATGTAAACAGAATGCCTTTCTGGATCAAATTGATTGATGAGTAGGCAAGAGAGGCAAAATTATGAATAAAAATGTGAATCATACCACAGATTCCAAGGAATTCTTAGATCTGAATGAGGGTGGAATACTCCAGCTGGTTATAGATTCTCTGGATCTTGTTCTCATGAAGTATACAATCTTTTGAGATACATTTGTGCCCAACTATAGTAGCATCTGAGATGACAAGAACAAATTTCTTGGTGGAAATAATAGCATTGATATTTTGCAGCTGCTGGAGGATCCTATAGACAATGGTCAAGTAATTCCAAATAAATTTACAGATATCTGGATTGCCAAAAATGATCTTATAAAAGCCATTTGGCCTTTGATATCAGGTGGTCTCAACTTAACTGAAAGATTATCAATGAATGGCATGGTGTGGTAAGGAATTTCATTCTATAGAATGAAAGCCATGTCAGCTTGATAAATCTAGACTATATTAGTATAATCCATCAGAAGAGTGGTAAAATAGTGTGATCTTAGTAGACTATTAAAGATAGTTATATTTCAGGACTCAATATGCAATGGCTGTTGATCATAGCCAGAAAAAAGGTCCATCATACCATATACTACATAGCCATTGAATAATTCTTCTAGATGTTCAACAAAGAGAAATATATGAATCCTGGATGATGTAATGGTGGTGGTTACAAATAATGCAGATGTCATAACCAAGCTTAGTCTGAGCACAGACATGTGCAAGGATATGCCTTCTTGATGGAAGTGGCTTTTATGGAACCGTACTCAGATAAGTTCTCCCTATATCAGCAATAGGTGACAACTAAGTGGACAACGTCAAAAGAAGCCATATGGTGATGGCAATGAGATATATTCTGGTAGTTGCCCACCCTAGGCAGACACAAGGTCACCTCCTAGGGCTAGAGCTTAGGTCGAGTTATTACATTGAAGTGGTTACATGGATATTGCATAGATCAAGCTTAAGGCTTGATCATCTACAATGGCTAGGTTATATACTAAGTGAGGCATGGCTATGTGCCTCAATAAGGAAGTGCTGGTTGATGCAGCACCAGCCTTCATAAAGTAAGTGGAATAAGCAGATAGCCATCAGGATTCCACAGATACAGCCTTCATGGATGTGAGAAGGCAAAGTAAGATCCATGGAGCAAGATAAAAGATAAAAGGAACTCATCAGAGTTCCATCATACATCATATATCCTATTAAAAACATCAGAGAGCCATGTGGCTGTGGATCCCAATCTAGAAATGAAGAGTCATTGAGGCTATGACTCTGTTAGTCACCCATAAGACAATGTCTCCTATTCAAAAGGACAGGGAGCCAAGAGGCTATGCTGTAGCAGAGTTCCATAGTGTTGGTGTATTCTTAGGGCGATAGATTGTTGGTCATCAGAGTCTATTGGAGAATACAAGGGAATAGAATTGGTCTGGTAGCTTGAGGACAAGGTCTAGTATATGCAAGAAGAAAACAAATGATATGAACAAGGGTCCACTATCACAAGCGAGCAGATGAGCTTATGTACTCAGATGTAGGGTATACTAGTGTATTAGCAACACTAGTGGCACAGTGAGTTATCATACGACTCATCATATGAGGGTGGCAGGAGATAAGAGTTACATGGGTGATCTGTCATGTAAGGTATTCAGTTCAAGCTTTGTTGACCTGCATGTATTTCATTCATGCAGAGTCATGGAGTATCTATCCTTCTATTCTAGAGCAGATAAAACTCATAATACCCATACCAGACTCTCAAGTATATAGCAATCTTGAAGTGTCTGCAAATAGCTCCTATTTCTCTCAAAAATCTGAGATCTTTTATTGCAACTGAACCAGTTAAGACTACTCTTAGCTAAACTAGCTACATATATCTAATACCCTTCATTACATGTCCACCAAATATCTTTTCATTACCCCCTTTACTACACTCACAATTCACATTTTACTTATCCCTACTCCAATGGCATAGTATAGACTCAGGAAAAAAACCAGCCAAATCAGGCAGATTCTACTGAGGAACCAGTCAGGCAATGAGCAATACATTTGCATAGCCTACTGTATTTGTACCTAAAGATCTAAGCTTTACACAGCCTACACTCTGTATAGTCCATTTTTAACACAGCCCATGTCTTGTACCTGGAGCATAGCCTGCATTTCATAGCCTCAAACTATCCAAATCAGTTCCACTGGCATGATTCTACTGCATTCTGACTGTTGCACTATTAGACCCAAGGCATCCATATATATCCTTCTCTGCCCTTTCTACTATTCCCTTCACTTCATCCTAGTACCCTGGATTTAGAAGTACATAGCCACTTTGTAAGGCATAAAAGGAGCACAATCTGGGGCAGGAAGAGAGAGACAGATAGATCATATCCTTAGAGATATATCTTTTGATCATCACCTTGATCATCTAATTACTAGGGGATAATATCCTCACTATTACTACAAAGCCTAGTAAAGTACTAGACTGCTGTAGAGTAGATCCTGCTAGGAATTAGGCTACAGAGATTAGCCAAGGATCCATACTTGATAGAATCCTTATTCCTACCCAAAATTGATTGTACCTTCCAGCTTAGTCAATATAAATGATCAGTAGTCACCCATTTGATAAGTGTGAGGAGTCATTCTTCATTTTGCATCTCCTGCTATTTGGCACTGTCCACAAAAGAACCCATAGCAGAGTGTGATCATCTCTTGACATTGGTTGTCAATATCATCTATAGTCAGCAAGTTAGCTGCACTTTTTTGCAC